>JAHWFP010071761.1:0-23324 GCA_023313725.1 Lithobius niger
CATTCAATATTCAGGATTAACGATCGAAAAACCGGGATTTTAAACTACCTGTCGATAGTATTGTTAAAAAATCTGAACCCTCCTCCCAAAACTTTATTATCTAAAAATAATACTTAGGGTAAAAAATCTAATGATGTTTATTCTTGGGTTCAGACATACTTGAGGAATGAGGCTTTGCCAACAAAACAGTTATTGAACGATTACAGAAAATTTTATTTGTTAACAGATTCGTGCATAAAACACTAGACATTTTTAATAAGTAGCGATTATTAAATGTTGCAAAACTAAGGGATTAATATGTTAATTAAAAATTATTTAAAAATTGTTTTTTTTAATTAATTACACTTGATGTATAAACTGGAAAATCAAACTAGGAATATACACATTTTTCAATAGCTCAGAAGAACATGGGGAGAAATTGAAAACTTTTTTCTGGTTCCAGTTTTTACTCATAATTTTGGAACAAAACTAGACAAAATAATAATAAAATTTTTTTTTAAAAATCAATGGCTTCTTGAAAGCACCTAAGTTTGAGTTAGCAATTGTACTTTTGTATCAATATTTTTTCCGTCCATCCAAATCTAACTGTATGGCTTGTAAAAATCCTCTATTAATATTTTTCTGTGTTCGTGTTAGTGTTTGGGTTAACTACACTATGTTAAAACACGTCATCTACTCACAGTCTCTTTCTGTGAGTCATAGTGGACTTGGTGATGTTTTTAAGGAAGGAAAAAAATAAACGGCCTTTACGCGAGACCTAGTTATCAAACGCAGACAAGTTATTTTTGTCTGCTGCCTGCCTACCTCACCCCTTCAGATCAGTCCAGTAGCATAAAAATAGACTCTCCCACTGGACCCGTGGCAAACTTCCAATACGCAAAGGCGATAAGGCGGAGCGTCAACTGAAGCGGATATGTGATGTGAGTGTTTAATGTTTTTATTAGAAATATTGACGTACCTGCTTAGAACTTTTGCGTTAAGATAAGGTAAAGGTTGTACTTAAATGTTACACCATGAATCATTGCTGAAATTTAGTTTTATGGTATACATTGTTTGTAAACAACTTCGGAGTGTATCGGTGATAGCAATCTCGGCAAAGTCAAGTCACATGTTGCGTGCAAGCTCGCGAGTGCAGAATTTAATGGATGACATTGGATCGTTATTTAATACTAGAAGACAGGTAATTGTGGATATATCTACAGCGTTTTGTTCCCGCGATTATGTCTCCCCCATCCCAGTTTTCCCTATCCCTCAAAAGCCTCCCCTAACTTTGCCCCTAAATTCGAACGAAACTGCAGTGTCCGGATGATACGACGGGTATTTGCTTCAAATAAACAGAAGGGAAAAACACGCATTACCCTATTCCCTATCCCCTGCTCGCGAGTGCAGAATTTAATGAATGACACTGGAATTCGATCGGCCCGTCTAAAGACCGGTATCTAGACAATTTGGCGCGACACGCCAGTGTGTCGCGCCAAATTAGGTAACAAACATCACAACAAACATCACACCGATTCAATTGTCGAGATTATAAATCATTGTAGCGCGACGCTATAGCGTCAGTGTAGCATAGTTGGGCACATTTCAGGTACTTGGGGAAAAATAATAATGCGGTACAAAAGCTTAAATTGTGTTGAAATCGAGAGCAATGACCCACCTCACAAAAAATTAACTCATGTAGGAATGCCAGCTAAGCTGCTTTCAATGCAGAATCTGACCCTCAATAACGTTGAAAATGTGTTACTACTAGTTACTACCTAGTTAACTAGCTAGCTAGCTGGTCCGCTTATCCCCATGTTAAATCCCATAGGGTGATTATTCATGATGCCGAGATAACGGGAAGACTTCCAGCTATGAAATTGGACGAATGGGTGCACTACAATACGAACTGCGTACCTTTAATGGTTTGGAACTTGGGGGCGTAACGGGGATGGCGTGGGATGGCGCATAAGTACGAAAATATTGTTATAACCATTGTTAGTATTGCCGGCATGGTCTCTCATTGTACGGCCAAAGTTCGGACAATGAGAACGTTTATACTGACGTGAGTGCCAATAGACACGCACTAGTGTATCAAGATAAATCTAAACAACGTTGCCAAAGAAATTGTATTCACGTCCAATTCATGAAAAATAAACTAACTGTATAAACAAAGCAAAATAAACCAAGCCGAAAACTGGTAAAAAGGCCGCAAAGTTGAGAGTGGTTCGGCCCTTCAAAGGAGTAATATCAGCACACCAAAACTAACTAAATAAAACAAATTACAACAAAATTAAAACAAACCAAAAACCTATAAATAGGTGACTAGGATGAGAATGGTTCAGCCTATAGGCAAAAGGTAGTATCAAATTGTTAAAAACCAATTTCTTGTTGACGTGGCACTTTATTCACGGTAGTGGAGTTGAGTCAATACACAATTTAAAAAAACAAGGAGTGATATCATATCAAAAACCAAAACTGGTAAAAGAGGCCGTCAAGTTCCGAAAGGTTCGGCCCTTCATAGGAGTGACATCAACACACCAAAACATTCGCCAACTTAATCGCACCGAATAATACTTTGGACGTTAAATGAAAACTTGAACATTGCTACCGAAAGTAGCAATGTTCTAGTTTTCATTTAACCTTGTAACTATTAAGCGGTGTGATTTACTTGGCGAATGTTTTGGTGTGTTGATATCACTCCTTTGAAGGGCCGAACCATTCGGAACTTGGCGGCCCCTTTTACCACTTTTGGTTTTTGATATGATTGTAGATATATCTACAGCGTTTTATTCCTCCGATTATGTCTCTCGCCATCCAAGTTTTCCCTCTCCCCCAAAAGCCTCCCCTAACTTTGCCGCTAAATTCCAACGATGAGAAATGAAACTGCAGTGTCCGGATGATACGACGGGTGTTTGCTTCAAATATTAGAATAGAAAAACACGCACTGTTCAACACTGGGGCATTTTAACCCCCCCCCCCCCCCCTTCCTTTTATTCGAGTCGATTAGACTCTTATGCCAACGGTTTGTCTGGGTGTCTGTCTATGTGTTCGCGCAGTAGTGTTTCAACGAATTATCGGATTTCTGTCCAATTTTGCGCACAGATTCTATGAGACACTTCTAGGTCTAAGTTCGAAAATGGATCGAATCCGTTGGGGAAATCGTCCGCTAGAAATAATCAAAGATTTTTATTCGCAGCAAACGTGCGAGATTCGTTATTTTTTCTTCAGCCGACTGACGTCATCCATCCACGACCAATTACTGGGAACTATGTGGCCTTCGTCAGCGGCGGACGTCACCACCAACCGACCAATGACTGGCAACTTGATCAATTTTATTCTACGGACCACTGACGTAGGCACTGATCTCGTACTTTACGAACTGGATAACAAAGTTGTATAGTCTAATGCCGGCATGCGCGAAATCAACGTAGGCTTGGGCTACTTGTTTGGACAATCTTTCATGACTTTACTGCGTAGTACTTTTTACGGGAGGGTGGAGGAAGGAGAAATATTTAAAACAACTTCTACTGTATGACATTTGTTTTTTTGTTGTTAATGGAGGGGAGGGGGAATCAAATTCATAAAACTACTTTTGGGCAATGACTGTGCTATCTCGATATTTCACCCTCATCGGTCGTGCGATATGGCAACGTGGCAGTCAGATAAATGAAATGTGCAAAACGCCGAGACTAAACGGTTTGGAGGCCTCCCGTATCATAAAACTGCCAAACTATGCTGGATTTTTTTAATGTTGATTCAGTTCACTAGTGTTCTAATTAAACTTACAGTTTAAAATGAAACCGATTGAAGAATCGTAGTGGGCTCGTCTTTAATTGAGAGGTGTGCGCCACCATGCCATCCAACGCAGTTGATCAAAACATGTATGGGGGGAATTGAGGCAAAAAAGCTAGAAATGCAAGCGACCACTGGTTTTATGGTTGCATACGCGTCATGGAACCGCGGCCAAGAAATCATTTCGATGTTTGGATTGTATTCTTAGGAAGGGTAATTATTCACACATGTTAGACAATTAGTAGCCATATCGAGCGCTGTATTCGCAAGGGAAAACTAATCGACTCTCATTATAATTGGTTTAATCAGGTTTATTTTTTTTAGAAAAGGTATAGATATGACGCTGTTGCGTTTTCGTGCTAGTTTCGTTTTCCAGAAACGAAAGCTACCATACTCGCAACGCACATTCGTTTTCGTCCTAGTGAGAACAAAACGAAACTAGCGTAACATGAAAAAAAAAAACGTGGGTTTTGTATATGACGTAATTTGCGATTAACCTTCGAGACTCGCGGCTTGTTTTTAAAGGGACACCCGGCCTGCCTTATAACATTCCGCGTGCCAAATTACAGCTACGCGCAGATCAATTACAGCTCAAAGGTGGGCTGGGGTGGTAGCTGTGTTTCTCGCATAATTGCTGTCTCAGTTGGCTTTGGGAATAGTACACGAGACAGAATCAAGTCAACGATTGTGTCGTCACAAACCGGAATGATTCTCGTATTTTAAAATCACAATTTCTAATTTTCTAGGCTAGTGTCTTATAATTTTGCTTCGGCGATCTATTGGAATAATTAATTTTAATTTGTACCGCATTACTCTATTAGATTTTAGGTCTCATGGTAATTATTAGAGAATTAGTAGATGTACACACAGAGATGAAACGTCATGATGATTGTACGCACGCAATGCATCATATAGTAACGGATCGTTCTTAAATATAGTTAACAATATTCAACAGAAAATCTCCTAGACGCCACATTTTAAAACGAGTTTTTAGCAAGGGAAAGACTAATGGTAAGTAAACAGACCTTTGGGGCCGTACTTGATGTGGTGGATCGAGAAAAATGGCGCTGGGAGGTATATCCCTTTAAGGGTTGAGGTTATCCCTTAACTAGTTGAGGTATATCCCTTAACTAGCTGCCAGCGAGCAACGGCAAATAAATAGAAGCGAATAGATACGTGTTGCAAAAAAATGCTGCCTGCTCTCTGCAAAACGTATTAATTTCACATGATAGTATTATCTATTCGCTTTTATCTATTTGTAGTATTAAGGACCGGGACCGCTCATTATTTATCAACGGGGGTGCTGGAGGTTTGTCGTCGCCACCAATATTTAAAAAAGATCATGACCCACCTTTGGTGTTAGTGAAATTTTCTGGTCCCCCCCCCCCCCCCCTCCACCAAAAAAATTATATTACAATTTTCATTTTCATGAAATCACTGTACGGAAAATACTAGGCCTAATTTAATACTTTGTGGAACGCGCTGAACTAAATAAATTCATTATTACTTTAACATTCTATAACTTGCTGCGCACTTACTTTCCCACAGTTTTTTCCTGACCCCCCCGCCCCCACTTCTGATAGCAACTTCAAAAAAATGTTAGCCCTCCCCTCTTCATACAAAAATTTTCAAGACCCCCTCAACCTCATTTTTGCCAACCCACCCCCGTTCATAAATAACGAACGGTCCCTTAGCTATTCGCAGTTTTTCTATATTTCTTTCTGCAATCCTAATATCTGCAACCTGAGTGCATTCACCATTTTAGCTAAATTAACGTTAAAATGCAATTTTTGGCGTGTAATCTAAGAGTTTCGGTTTTTGTCTAGTTTCGTTATCTATAGTTTGTTCCACATTATGTTTTCAGAAAACTGCCTGTATGACGCCACGTTTCCTTCACTATGAGTGCAAAAAAACACGTAAATATGCCACTCGTAGACTCTAACTGTAACTCCGTTGAGTCTACAAGTATGATATATAGATATTTTGCACTCGTAGTGCAAGGAAACGTGGTGTCATACAGTCAGTTTTCTGAAAACATAATGTGGAACAAACTATAGTCTAGTCGAGAATAGTGGCGTCTAGTGAGCGATCTTCGAAGCTTCATGCTCACATCAGGGCTATCTACAGTACTGGCTGGATCTTGAATGAAAAATAGCATTACGAGCCTGGGTTGGCAATATGGCCGCCGAAAGTGCAGCTGATGCCATTGAGTTGTCGCATTTTGTGAACCGACGGCGACACCCTCCGTACAAACTGCCAACGAACGTGTTGCTTTTCTTTTTGCAAACGCAGTGAAATAGCTTAACTGTGGCTGAGTGATATTTTTAAACACCATTTAAAAATACTCTTATAAATAGTAAAAAATGTGCCACCAAAATCTACGCATAAATTTTAATTATTATTTCGAAAACCGCCACTAGCAGGCAATTGATGTCGCGTCGCACCGTACAAAGTTGCTACCTCGAAGAACAGACGTCGACGAAATGAACCAGACCTGGCGGCCATTTTGTCTACCCCCCTGATATCGTTGTGGAGCGGGCCAGTTAGTTTAGTTACCATGCTCACGCTCGCGCTCTCGCTTTTTTTTTGCTTGAATTAAATTCCTTGTCTTCATTTTGCTGTTTGTGGGCTTTTGGTCTATCAGGAATTGAACATTTTAGTATTGTAACCTACGTCACCTGCAAAGTAAATTTGTTGGATTCCTATGTAAGCTTCAGCGTGAAATTCCATGTTACGAACAAGCCGTAGGGCCATTTGGATGCTGTTTTAATGTGAATACCGTACAATATTCACGTTGTTGTTGTTTTTTTTTCTTGCTGGTAAAATTTAACTCTCACCTAGAGATCGAACCAATGAACCGAGTTCCACTTTTTATAGCTTAAATTGTAGGTATAAACAAAGACCAGGTCCTTTTGAACAATATTTCAATGTGACTACGATATTCTTGTTGTTGATTTTATTCTTGCTGGGGACAATTTACTTTCGCCCAGATTTCGAACCGCTGAACAGTATTAGGTATTTACAAGGATCAGAGCCGTTTGAACGCCATTTTAATGCGAATCCAATATTGTTGTTGTTGGGATTTTGCTCTCATCTACAGATCGAACAAATAAACTTTTCTTTTTTATTTTTATAGCTGAAAACTTAAGTATTAAAGAGGCCCACACCTTTATAACAGTTATTTTAAGGTGATTGCAATATTCTATTTGCTATTGTTATTCTTCGGGGGACAAGAAAAAAAAGCTATTAGTAGAAAAAACTCATAAGCGTATAAAATAAGGATGTAAGCTTAAAAAAAATTAAAGAAACATACAAGAAAAAGACATGTAAGCCATCAGTGTCGCACTTAATACGTGTAAAAGAATGTACCGCTAGGTTGTTTGGGGACACTGGAGAATTTTTAACTCGTATTAGTGGGAGGCTGATGCCTTACATGTCTCTTTCTTGTATCTGTTCCTTTAGAGCATTACGTTTTTTTAAGGCTTACATCCGTATTTTATACGCTTACTCGTTTTTTGCTACTAATATCTATTTTTTCTTGTTCCCTAAAGAATAACAACAACAATTATATAGAATATTGTAGTCACCTTAAAATAACTGCTGTAAAAGCCTGGGACTTTTTAATACTTACGTTTAAGCTATAAAAATTGAAAAATAGTTTATACGCTTAAACCATTTTTTGTTACAGGTAATAAAAAAAAACGCATTGTTTTTAACACTTTTGGTCTTATAGGGGCCCCCAACAGTAGGGTGAGATTTCCCAAAAGAAAAAAAAAATCCCCATTTTTTTGGGAACAGAGGCCCTGGTTTTATTGACGTGCTCCCCCTCCCCCACCCCAGAAATGTAGTTACGACCATGTAGTTACGAAATGTAGTTACGCCTAAACACACACAAATCGTAAAAGTAGTTTTTTTTTTCCTTGTTCAATTTTTTTTTCCATTAGATAGATGGCTTTGAAACGCTCAATTCAAAAAATCGTTCATGTTTTTGAAATCATACTTTTAAGTTTTGAATGGAAACTTGGTCTTGGTTTAGATAAGAAGCACATGTACACATATTAGGTTGGGTAAAATTATGACAATTTACTAGATGTGCGGAAATCTGGTATTAAATATAGGGGGGGGGAGATGAGGATTAATGGCGCGTCGACAGCCTAAATATAGGCTACGTCTACGAAAACACCTAAGCGCACCGTTATTATTAAAACATCATTATTTCAACGTGAATATATGAAGAAAAATTAAAAGAGAAACGAAAACGATCAGAGTAAAAAAATCCGGGGGGGGGGGATTATTTGAAAGAGGGAAGTGGAAAGAAGGTCTGTGGAAGAAATTCAACATAAATTACATAAAAATTATCGTATTGTTTAATGCTTTCGTTCATAATTTTGTAGTAGATTAAAAAAAGGAAACCTTCTGTCAATATCACTTCCACGCTTAATTGTCCACGATTATTGTTGTTTTACAGGGCCATGACTTGTTACAATGACGCCACTCTTGAAATAGCTTGCTTGGGACGCCCTATGGGACTTGGAATGTTGTATGACTGTTGCAATGAGTGTATTATTCCTGGAGTCACTCTATGGAATAAAGCAACGTTTCAAGATATCTCTGTCCCAATTTACATTAACACCAGTGCTTACGAAGTCATCACAGAAGACAGCTTGGAAAGTAAAGCCCGTTTCTTGGATGTAGATGGCAGTGTCAAGCTGAGTTTCCTGAGTGGGCAGATATCCCTTTCAGGTTCAGCAAAATACCTGGATAACAAAACTACCTCTCACCTCCAGGCCAGAGTCACCCTTAGTTACAAATGTAGCACTTGTTTTGAACAAATGTCGATGGAACAGCTTGCGATCGAGAATATACAATATAAGGATGTATTTGATAAAGGAACCGCCACACATGTCATTACTGGTGTGGAGTATGGGGCAAATGCATTCTTTGTGTTTGATCAGGAATTGCAGTCAAATGAAGATATCCGAAAGGTGAAAGGCTTTCTGAATGCAGCTGTGGAAAAGATTCCAAAAATCTCTGTCGCTGCTGAAGCTAAACTAGAACTAAATGAAGAAGAAGCCCAAAAAATAAACAAGTTTCGCTGTACGTTTCACGGCGACCTCATTCTTCCAACAAATCCTACAACTTTCGACGATGCCGTCAATGTCTATCGAGATCTCCCCAAATTAATAAAGGAAACATCGTCAAATAATGGACAGATTTATGGGGTACCGAAAAAGGTATATTTGTACCCGTTGAGTAAATTGGATAGCAGTGCAGCCAAATTAGTCCGAGTGATCAGTAATTCTCTGGTCAATGAAATCCAGACCATGCTGGAAACCATCGACTCTCTCCAGGTGACTGCCAAGGATTTAACTAAAGGAATCATTTGTGAACATTTTCCTGTAAGTAAAATTATCAGACTAGTTGATTGTTATCTACGTAGAGTAAAACAACAGAAAAAAATAATAGTTCATAAGATTTTTTTTTTTAATTTCGACATTTCGGAAACAATTCCCCTCTAAAATCCCCATCTTACTTAGTTTAAGAAAGCCCCATTAAACCCATTTTAAAATTGATGTAAAGTGATGGGACGCAATTTAAATTCCAAATGCTTTATACGTTGAGTGGAAAACCAATGACAGAAAACTAGTCCATGAAAACATGGCTGTCCTGAGAATTCAAGCTACGAATCTACGTAGAATGAAATGGACATTTAACACCTCCATGCACGGATGGGCGGAATTGCATGATTTTCGTATTTTCAAATAGTCATACAACTTCATGGACTTTTACTGCGAGAACTCATGATACTTAAATTATCACAATAACCCCCTCTACAATAACCCCCACTACCTTACATAGTGCATTCAGGAATAAAGACCATGTTTTCTTTAAAAAAAAAAAACTTTATTTATTTTCTGATGGGAATCCCAATTTACTTTCTTATGGGAATCCCAATGTGGAAACGAGATAGAAACAAGGGAGGGGAGGACGTTGAATTTATTTACATTAATTCACTGTGAATGATGAGTGGATGAGTGCACGAGTTAATTTTGGGTTCGGTGCCGTTTGGTGTTATAATTCTATAAGCTTCAGAAATAGACGTAAATAGACTCCTGCTTGCTGTTCAAAATAATTCTGTTTGTAGTTCATTGCTGTCACATGAATGAGTGTCGATACAATGACGAACCGTTCTAGTGAAGACTTTGGGTTTAAAATGCTACTAATTCGTGACATGTAGAAGCAAGGAGAGTTATTTTTGCTTGAGCTAACCAAGTTAGTAATCGAAGCCACCCCTGGACTTTCTCTTCAGTCAGGTCTTTCGCAAGGCTTGCTTCGCCACGTTCCACTCCATCTTACCATGCCCCTCTTTAACTCGTTGCTGCTTCTTCGGGATGTGACCCTCAACACTGCTTCTAATCTCAATGACTCAACACGCCACGAACTCTGCCTGCAACTGATTCATGAATCCGACACGCTTATTCGGGGTCAAATTAACTCCACATTCGGACATTGCCTGCAAACCGAAGGCGTCCCAGCCCAAGCAGTCTCGGGTCTTCACAAATAATTCTTTTCACCCCGGTGCCAAGGATAACTGGCACCCTTCGCCTTTGCAAGAGACACTTGCGACACGACCTTCCCAAGTTTTTCTTTCCCTGATGATCCGTCCGTTCGGGACAAGGCCATCCCCAAGGCAGCATCTCTACTCCACCCACCCCATGCTGGTTGTCACGCCACCATGGTTCTTTGCCCACTCCACAGCTATCGTCTGTGGTTCAAAGTCTTCTCTCCAAGACCGCTATTCGAAAATGTCCCCATCCCTTTTGTCCTAACTTTTACACTTCTATCTTCCTTTGCCCAAAGAAAACGTGGTGCTACAGGCTCATCTTCAACCTTCAGCCTCTAAATTAGTGCATGCAGAATTCTCACCGTAAGATGGATACCCTTGATTCCATTCATCATTCCCTTCGTGAAGGGGACTGGACAGTACACAGTTTCCATTGATCTCAAGGACGCATACCTATACATTCAGCTGTATGTGTCTGCCTGCACCTCTTTCGTCACGTCAACAATGACACAGTTTTCGGGTTCCTCTGCCTCCTGTTTGGTCTCAACTCTGCCCCATGAATCTTCATGGCTGTCCTCAAGCCTGTTTTCCCAGCTCTCCATCAGCACCAACTTCAAGCAATTGCGTACCTCGACGATTGGCTTCTATTGCAACACACCCACTCCATGCTCTTTAACCATCGGGATTTCACTTTGCACCTCCTGCAGCAGTTGGGCTTTGGGGTCAATCCCGTGAAGTCCCGCTTTGTCCTATCTCAGACATTCGTCTTCATCAGCGTTTTCCTCGACCTGCAGATAGCAACTGGCATGCCTTCACTAGACAGGATCACCAACCTGCTAACAACAATCAGAAGCCTCCTTCGTCTTTCGTCTTACGCTCTATCGGACCTCAACTCCATCATCGAAACCTTACACTCCCTAGCGAGTCTCATACCCTAAGGAAGGTGGATGACCAGGCCCCTCCATCATTTTCGCATAGACAAATGGGGCAGTCGTCCTTATCGTTCTGTAAGCACTGTTCCTGAGACTTGGGTATTCCCCAAGACGTTTCCCTTTGCTACTCTTCTCTGGAGAACGGACGTTCTGATGGAATCCCGGTCAGTGCCACTACACAAACCTTCCTCGGATCAACACCTTCTGACGGATGCCTTTCTTCAAGGTTGGGTACCACACATTACTCACCACCAGGTCTCCGGCTCCTGGCTGCCCCACGAGCATGACCACATCAACGTTTTCGAGCTCCAGGCAGTCCTCTATGCCCTTTGCTGCTCTGGCAACCTCGTTGCGGGACAAGTGGTTCAAGTTCAAGTTCATCGCTTATCTCTGGAAAGAAGACGGAACACAATCTCTCAACCTCTGCAGCCTCATCTCGGACATCTTTCGCCATTTGCATTTCTGTCGACGCAACCATTCTGCCACTTCACATTCTGGGCAATCAAAACGCGATTGCCTATTCTGTCTTGCTGTTTTCTCTGCACCAGCGAATTACCCTAAAGATGTCCATTTGCGAATTTCTATTAAACATCTGTGGGACTCCCATGGTAAACCTCTTCGCCACGAGGAACAATAACAGACTTCGCCACTTTGTGAACCCGATACCCGATAACCAAGCCTGGGTGGTCAGTGCGTTTACCCTTCACTGGGACCACCTCTACGGTCGTCACTTCCTTCAATTCAAATTCATTCCTCTCTTCCTTCGCTAGATCGTACAGTCTCCCACACAATTTCTACTAATAGCAGCGCATTGGCAAGCAGCCTCATGGTTCCCCAGATTCCGGATCTCCTTGTCGACCTTCCTCGCTGTGTTCCAGATGCACTGGACCTGTTTTCCAGTGTCGCGGAACCACGTTCCATACTCACCACAGGTCGCTGAAGTTACACGGATGGCTACTATCATCGGACTCCTCACAGCAGCAGGTGTTTCTGAGAAGCAGGCCTCCCGCATTGCTTATAAAGCTATCTACTGTTAGTCCACCAATAAAGGGTATGACAGTCATTGGTGCCGCTGGTTTCATTGGTGCATCTCACGACAATTTGATCCAGTAAATCCCCGTCTTTCCGATTTCTTGATCTTCTTCAGCGACCTCTTCAAGGAACGTCTGGAAGGTTCCACCATCCTTTTCTATCGTTCTGCACATAATTATAGACGACTTTCGTATTTCCAATTAGAGAAGTCCTTACAAATCGAGCGACGAGTCACACGAAGTCTGTTTCCAGATTGGGGTCTTTAAATTGTTCTGAACTCGTTGATGACCATGCCGTATGAACGGGAGCAGTATGGTTGTCCGACACTTGGTTGCCCAACAGGACCTTTGCCCGGCTACAGTTTCCCGACAGGACTGTTGCCAGACAGTGATGTTTGCCCAACAGGTGAGTTGCCCGACAGTGATGTTTGCCTGACAGCTGAGTTGTCCGATAGTGATGTTTGCCCGACAGGTCAGTTGTCCGACAGTAATGTTTGCCTGACAGTGATGTATAAGAAAAAACCGCACCAAACTAATAGAAAAGTAAAACTCATTTTTTGTATTTTCAGTAAACCTGTTTTATATTTTTCACCTTGCACACCCCCACATGCCTTCCCTCTCTTTTCATATATCCCCCTCCACACCATTCTTCCATTCCCCAGCCCACCCGTCTGTTTTCCTTTCTAATCCCCAGCACCACCACCGGCACCACCACCACCGGCTTCTCCTATCGCCCTTATATTAATTAACAAAAATATCCCTGTTATCTGTTTCCATTATAAAAATTTTTCATTAGGTTTTAAAATTTTTTAAAGTAACAGCTTTGTATTTGCTTTTTTACAGCTTTGTTCCGATTTTTTAACACAGATATCAGCCGTTTACATTATTAAAATTTTGGATTTAATTTCATACAAAAAAAATCACTTTTAATATTTTTTAAATTATCCCCCTCTTCAACGTTCTATGTCTGCTTTGTTAACAGCTTTGAACAAAAACAATCATTTTTGTTAACTATTTGCATTATTAAAATTTTTAAGAGTGATAAGTGTTTTGTCCATTTCTAGTAAATTACCTGTCGGGCAACTTACCAGTCGGGCAACTAACACTGCCGGGCAACAAACCTGTCAGGCAAACATCACTGTCGGGCAACTCAGCCGTCGGGCAAATAATACTGTCGGGCAACTCACCTGTCGGGCAAACATCACTGTCGGGCAAACATTACTGTCGGGCAACTCACTTGTCGGGTAAACATCACTGTCGGGCAACAGACCTGTCGGGAAACTGAAGTCGGGCAAAAGTACTGTCGGGGAACCGAGTGTCGGGCAACAGTACTAGACCCGTATGAACCGCTCGCTTCAACCTATCTCAGCCATCTGACCCGGAATACGGTGTTTTTGATAACCCACGCTGCCAGCCTTCGCCGTAGTGAAGCCAAGCCTAATCAGCTGCACTGACAGACTGTTTCTTCCTAGTAGACTATAAAGGGGTTACCTTAACTCCTTGAGCTGCGTTTGATCCAAAAACCCAGAAGCCTTGCAAACAATTCCTCCTCTGCATCATCCCGAGTCTCTCTACCATTTTGGGTGACGAACCGGAACATCACCTTTGTCCTGCACGAGCCCTTCGTTTTTATTTAAATAAATCCGAATCCCTTCGCAAGGGTCGTTCCCAGCTTTTTCTTCCCTTCGTCAAGCTTTTAGGTGAAACTTCAGCATGCATGATTGCTACCTGGATCAGAACACTTATCAATGCTATTAACTACAACGTTCTGGACATCAACTGCACTGACAACGACATTCGGGTTACCGCCCATGAACTTCGAACCATTTCTACGTCCTGAACCTTCTACAGTAATGTCCCCATCTCCAACATCCTCGAAGCAGCGTCTTGAAGGATTACTACTGTCTTCACGTCTCATTACTTTGGTGACATGTCTTCTCAAGCTATCGACTTTACTGTCCTCTACCGTTTGTGGCTGCCCAGCAGATTCTTTGATATAATCCCTTAAGCAAATGCAGTTCCCCATTTCTGCTATTCAGCTTCGCATTCGTGTTGCTTTGCAAAGTCATCACTTTTGGGGGAGCAAACCCGCAACCCTAAGGTACCCGTCAGGTGGTGCACTCTGCCGCTGTTGACGAGGTTTGCTGGAATGGTAGAATTCCAGGTAATGTGTTTTTCGTCGGCATATAGCAACATCAAAATACCAGGGGCACCTGTTTGTTTTTGGTTTCTATTGCCTAACCGAACACATACATTACCTTCGCCCATCATACCTCCCTTCTGTGTCACCACATGGCTGTAATAGAGAAATAAAATATGAGATACGTTCGCTCCCAATGCTCTTATAATGGAGGGGTACGCAGTGGGATGCACACAGAGTTGCATGGCTAGTGGCTCAATAACTTTAATCTCTAGAGTAACAGCATTTAGAGGAGGATAATTCTAGAATTCCAGGTATATTTTCGGTTAGGTAATAAAAACCATAATCAACCCCTGGTATTTTGACGTGTTGATGCTAATTGTAGAGAGGGCAAACCTACACAAGAAACCTATGTGTTCTTGGTTATTCTGACAGCCTTCTTACAATACACAGAAACTTACGAGTAAACCTACGTAGGCACGTTTGTCCTTGTTAGATTAGGTCATATTCATTCTAATTAAATTGTACCTTTTCAGGGAATACATACGCAAATAACAAGCTTCATGGATGTGCTTTCCCAGTTCGTAACTAATATCCAGCAAAAGTTATTAAGCATTTTGCCAAAGATAAGAGGTGGAGAAGAAGAAGAAAAAGTGCTTGCCGATACTATTTCAGACTTTAGAAGATCACCCTTTTGCAGTTTGAATTTGAAAACTTGGCTGGAAGCAAAGATAACAGAAACAAACATTTTGGATCAGTTTCTTAAGCCTGTGGTTGATAACTGTATCTTTGCATCTGATGTGGGTGGTTTTGAACAACATGTCAGCGACTTGAACGTTAAACATGTACTGGCTATGAGTTTCGGGCCGATAACAAATACATCCCACCCGTTCCTGGAGAAACTTAAAGAATATTTGGGCAACCCCCAAACTGCAAGTCAGTTTGACGGGAGCATCAACAAACACTGGTTTCACGATGCAGACGTAGTTATCCATTTACGAAAGCAACTTGTTCTGTTCAGCGAATTTGCAGAAGCAAATAAGGAAGATAAAGGTTTAAGATACATACTATTGTCGCGAGAACACCAGAAGACTAGTGAAACACCTACAGGTACTATCATTTTTTACACAGATGGTTCCCCAAGACTATTTCAACTCCCATCCGAACCTGCATGTCCTGAGCTGTTCAGTGTTGATGATAAACGAATTAAGGTAAAGTGGGATGCACCCAAAACTGTCATGAAATACTCAGTTGCATTCAAATTTGTCTACAATGAAGACGTGCCGAAAAACTGGCATGAGTATTTTTTAGACTCAAATGAGCTATATCTCAAGTCTACTGCCCACCACCCGAAGTCAATGTGCGTATGCAAAGTAGCAAGCATTTGTGAATTCGGCAAAAGCAAATACAGTGAGCATAGCAAAACATTTTCCCCTGCCCGTCCCATAGAGAACTTGCAAATTCCGTCACCACCACGGCCATCAGTAAACAGACATAGTGAAACCTATGTAGGTTTAGCGTGGGATAAACCTGAAATACAGCCTGAAATTGTCATTAAGTATCACATTGCCTACCGAATGCTAGATAAACCTGACGTAACAGAGAACTGGTCACATAAAGAATCAGTTACTACACATTATGGGTTTTCTTGTCTTCTACCGAATACAAAATACGTTTTCAGGGTTGCTGCTGAATACGCTTCTGGTAAGAGTGAGTATAGCTCTCTGAGCCGACCAGTACTTACTGGCAGCAAAAATGAAAACCTCATTCTTGTTGTGAATATATTGAGTATGTTTTTTGGGTTATAAAGAGGTTCTTTTAATACAATATTTGTTGTATTGGTTTGCGTATCAAGACAAGACATGTCCTCTAACCATTCTGATTTTCCAGAGTGCCACCACAGTCAAAGATTTTATACACGAGCGTCACAATTAAAAAATACTTAAATAAATGGTCAACAATTTTTAAAGAAACTATGTATACATGCATGTAGTTATATTGCAATTTTTTAAAGTTTTCAATTAAATCTAGACACACGCTAGTGTGTCATGCCAAGTTAGGCAACAAACATCACATCATTTCAATTGCCGAGGACGTAAACCATTGTATCGCGACACCATAGCATTAATTTCTAATATCCTAAGCATAGTTTGGCACATTTAAGATACTTGGGCAAAAATAATAATGTGATACAAAAGCTTAAATTGTGTTGAAATCGAGAGCAATGACCCACTTGACAAAAGTCATGAAGGAATGTCAGGCAAGCGGCTTTCAATGCAAAATATCACCCTCAGTAACGGCAAATGTATTTCTAACTAGCTTCTAGTCAGCTCATCCCCATGATAAATTCCATAAGATTATTCACCGATGGCGGAGCCGTCTCTCATTAGACGGCGATGGACGGCCAACAGAACGACTTAAGTTGGAACAATGACTATCTGCATAGTGACGTATCTAAACACACGCAAGTGTGTTGCGACAAATCTCAACATCGTTCCCAAAGAAATTGTGTTCACGTCCAATTCACAAAAAAATAAACAAAATGCCAAACTAAAACCAAAGCCTGCAAGTAAGTTGATAATGGTTCGGCCTCTCAAGTGAGTGATATGACATTAAAATATCTGAAAATGGTCACTCACGGTATTGTAGACTTGGCACATTATTACATATCTGCAGACTAATTGGGTTGAGTCTAATACACAATTACAAAAAAGAAGTAATGCATTAAAAAACCAAAACTGGCAAAACGGACTGCCTAAGTCAGAATTGTTCGGCCCTTCAAAGGAGTGATATCAACACACCAAGACATTCGCCAAGGTAATCACACCAAATAACACGTTTGACGTTAAATGAAAAATTGAACGTTGCAACAGAAAGTAGCAATGTTTTAGTTTTTCATAAAACTATCGAACTATTAATCGGTGCGAATAACTTGGCGAATGTGTTTGGTGTGTTGATATCACTCCTTTCAAGGGCCGAACCATACCGAATTGCGGTCCATTTTACAAGTTTTGGTTTCTGATATGATGTTTACAACCTGGATCAAAACAGAAAGCAACAGGCGAAGCAATATTGAACACACGCCGAATTACCTGCAATCGAAACTAAACTTTGTGCTGCACATGAATGGCGTCGTGTGCGCTTTTAGCTCCAGTGGCGCTGGACGTTGAAACACATTATTCTTCCATGATGACGGACATTAAGTTTGTGGTTGTTGACCAGCCTGATTGTTCTGCTGTGTGGAGGGTTTGCCATGCTCGTCTGATATTGTTGTTGAAAGTGAATTGTTGCATTGTTGGTGATTTTGTTACTGTATTGCGTTATGACGTGTAACGTCATCCTTTGTTGATAGGCGGCATGGTACTTTGTCACTTCGTTTCCCCATCTGGTGGTGAAAATAGTCAATAACTGTTGTTTTACGTTGTTCTACATGGCTGAAATCACCGAACTTCACTGTTACTAAAACATCAGACCGCAAAGTATTGTTCTTTTCTTTTGGTTATTAATATAAACCTTCTTTTCTCGTGGATAGTGTTTCCGGTTTTTGTGAGGAATAATAAGTAAAAGTCTTTTGTATCCGTAAATGTGTGTTTTCATAACGAGCTTTCTTTTATCTTAAAACTTCCACACCTTCGTGACAATGGTTGTGTTTGTTTTCTTCGTATACATTTCGTCCTGCAAAAATTACTTATTAAAACAGTAGACCGCAATACATTTGGTTTGATCGTGGATGTTGTGGATGATCGTATTGTTGGATAAACATCATCTAACATGCGTCCCTTTATCTTACGATCCATGGCAACGTAAATGACAGATTATTTTGTCCTTCGTTATGGTTAAGCCCTTAGCTCGTCCAGGCTTTTTCAATTAATCGAAGGACCAGAGTTGATTTTCCAAGCCAGTGTTGCTTCAAATCTTTGGTTGCAGTATGGAAAAGAAACTAAATTTAAATTCCATGGCTGCAAATTTCAAAACCCGCACGCATTTCTCTACGCCCTTCTACGTCCCAAACCTACAAAAAGTATGGAGTTTAGATCTCCATTCCTTCGTGTGTAAACGTTCATTTGTATAAGCCTTCCTAATTTTTCGCTAGCGATCAGCAATAAGTCTATGGAATTTATCGTAGGAAAAATGTTACTAGGTTTTATCACGAAGCAACATTATTGATGCATCTTTGTCACAATGAATGGTGGAAACGCGCTTTAGTTTTAGTTTTGCTCTATCCCTTCACCTTCCCGTACATTTTATACAATTTGTTAGCATTTCAGCCGCATTGGGATTTATTCTCAACATGCTAAAATATGCTTTTAGTTGCTTACAGCTACCAGACATGTCTGCTATAGAAGTCGCCACTTCAAAACGGTTTCAGTTAGCGTTTACCACTTCCAGTCATAGGCCAGACGAAATCATAAGATCCTATGTCTGAAGTCGCCTCTTAATCTCTCTCATCTACAAAAGTCTTTTAATAATCATTATTTACAATCGGGTGTCTATTTTTACTTGGTGGCTATACATTAGCGTGTTTCTAGATGATCTAAAGACGATAAAGCACAGATGTTTTGATCTGGAAAGAGGAAAAACTAGAAATGAGAATAAAGCATCATTTCACCGAATTACTGAGAAGAGTGACAGTAATTTGTCCTGAACTACTTTCGTACGTTTCATACGTCAGTACTACGTAATAAACCAGGTTGAGATTTAGTAGAAGGCCACGGAACGAAACACGTTCTAACTTAATCTCAACATTATCATCCGAATCAGGCGTGTGGTATGCCCGCATGGCGCAGTGTGATTGCTGGATAGGGTAACTTTCGAATTACGTCAGATTATCTGTTTTTTGAATTTTTTAAAATTGGTTAGTTGATACGGACATTTTTTATTAAAAGCAAAAGACATAAAATTAGCTCATATCTTAACTGTCTCAAACGGATATAGGAAAAGAAATCACAGCAAAAAAGACACAGAACTAAAGTTGCAGAAATTACGTGACGGGAAAAAAAGTAGCTGAAAATAAGTCACAGGAAAATAGTCCTAAATAACTGTTTTAAAATTACGTGTTTTGGTGCTGCGACACGTCGTTTTTAGACAGTCCATTTGAACACCATCCTCCTTATGCGTTGACAATCTGAAATTTATTGATTCTGCATGATTTAGGGCTTACATTAAAGTTATAATAAATATTATTATTTATTGATTATAATATGTTCGTCAATTCTTCGTTAGAAGTCAATAATAGCTGGCTGGAGTTGGCATTTCGGTTTGGGCTAACCCACATCAAAACACCTCGAATCGTAAAACGATCCGCTATGTTTAGAATCCTCTTTTAAAAGGCACCACTTTCGTTTGAACGGTTGCAAAGTTCAGCAGTTATCTTTACTCTGGTAAGCGCTTACAGTCAAAACTGGCTTGGATAGAAGGAAGAAACTATCATTCCCCTTCAGTGGCTTTGGGATACAACTGTGTGTTACTAAATCACATAAGTCAAGAGCACAGGCAAACTTCGTGTAATTGAGCGCAAGCTACTAAACGAATTGTAAATAAACCGCACTCATGTCCCTAGCAATGTGCCATCAGAACTGTTGGGAGTATCGTGCTTTGCGACGGCCAGTGGCGTAACTTGTGGGGGCGGGGGGGGGGGGGGGCGATTCGCCCCCTCTGTGAGATTTTGAAAGCTTATTCGGCAAATTGACCAAGTCTCTTTTTCCATAGCTGAAAAATTATTTACCGTCAGATGGCTGATTTTGAGGTCAAAGACGCAACTTTCATCTTAGCTAATTTATACTTCTACTGTTTCTCCTTTAAATCACTAAAGTAACCAGGTAACAAATGGAGAAATACGAACATCAATAAAGATAAACACTAAGAATTACTAACTCCATATTTTGAATAAAATTCCGAACATTTCTAACAAAGTATCAGTGTTTAAAAAATCAGTATCTAGTATGAAAAACTGAAAGATTTACATTACAAAATTTTTTTATGCGTATAATGCAGTCAGCAAAACTGGTTTTATAAAATGCTTCCAACGGCACTTTACAAGGCCAGAAAATGACGGAAAATTGCAAAAATACATGAGCTTCCTGAGCTCTTATTCGGTTCTCCCCTACATCTCTGTAATGTGTGGTGCAGTGGCAACCCGGACCACTGCACTGTGACTGAGGTTGGCGCTAATGACCAAGTTGTCGACGCGCCATTAAGCCTCATCCCCCCCCCCCCCCTACATCATTCGGCTAAATGCCTAGTGTTGCCCCCTTAGTACAAAACCCTAGTTACGCCACTGGCGACGGCAACAATGAACATCCTAATCCCTCCGCCCCAAGAACTCATGGAAACTCACTGCCATTCCTACAATTTTTTTCTGGTAAAATTTGTTACTTTTTGTTCTGCGTCCTTATCACACAGGTGGCTTTATGTAGACCTACTAACAGATACGTGTACTACTGCTAAATGTCCCTACTGAGCAGTAAGTGGAAATTACGGGCACATTCTCCCTCTTGAGAAAATAAAGTTGTTTTTTTAAACTGATAAAAGAAATTTAAATTTTTTTAACCAGGACTCAAGTGCAAACAAAAGCTAGGAGCCGTACAGAATTCAGTATTCCTTCGGTTATAGCATTCCGGCTAATCTATATCTGTGATATTAATGGTAACCTGTAAACTGTGTGTAAGCCTGTGACCTGGTAACCTGTAAACTGTGATTTAAATAGTAATCAACGACGACTGACCTCCTATGGTATGTCACGAATCTTGTGTCATGTTTTGATGGTTTTGTAAGTCGGTTTCGAATTAGAGTAGTGCTAAATTGTTTTTTATAACTTCATGGCGTCAATACTTAGCGTTAAACTTAAGGTGTACTTATTCTAACTTTTTAGTGCTTTATTTTCGTGTTAATGTCGTTTCCTGTGAGCTTAGCCGATGGATTACTTACGTATCATAGCTCTAGCCTTGTTATTTACGCAAATGTGCTAATTTTGTATTTTTATATTTTGTAGGGCAAGCAATAAATTATTCTAATTGATTGTGTATTGCGGATATTTTATGGTGTAAGAAATAAATCACCTCGAATACAGCTTTGGAGCTGATAGCATCATCTACTGACTCTTTTTTTTACAACACTTTTAATATTTTTAATCCCTGATCAAGTACTTTTCTTCGTTTGGAACTTCGTTTCGATCTACTGATAATTTGTTACGTAGGCTTGTCTTCAACTTGGGTTTGAAGTCATTCTGGTATAATCTGGTATTTAACAATATTTCGTCATTGGTCAGTGTTCAGCATCAACCTAAAATAAACAGCTTCTTGGGATCAGGATTTTCAGGCAGATAAGGTGGTCGTACGATCTTATGTCCACCTTGACCTAGTCGGATTGCTGTTACCGAGATTTCAGGGGCAAGATTCACCGAGTATGGCGACCTCAAGGACAACTAAAGAGGAACCGTCAGGGGCTAATGTGCGTTAGTTCTTAAGCCAACTTCCTAACGTAAGTTGGTTCCTTCTTTTAGTCAAACCTTCGTGTAGGGTTTGGTTAGGTTTCTCCCATCGTTGAGCTAAATTTCGTTATAATATAAAGAAAGAAAAAAAGCCAAATAGCGAAAATCATACACTAGAAATAACGGGATACTGTACTACGTTATTTCTAGTGTATGGATTTCGCTGTTTGGCTTGTTTTCTTCTTTCCTTTATATAATTTACAGAGATTTGCGTATATTTATGTATTCGTTATGATATTGTGAGATAAATAGCTGGTAACCCAAGTGCAGGAAACCATTCGGTGCACCCACCGTATTGCAGAAGATGTTGCTCGCGAACCATTTTTCAGATGGCATTGCTCTCACGCTGACGATGATACCTCCCTTGTTTATGGTATTAATAATGGAGATTTCCTCTCCTTCGTCCTTCCATTTTGTGTTTTATGCAAAGCAAAGGATGACCAATACACTCAACATTTCCTTACGGCTTCATTACAGGTTTAACACAAAATACGAAGAAATGTTAAATGAAATATAAATTTAAAACTGAAACTCAATCTTTTGTGGGCAACACTGCATTAGGGAAGTCAGTAAATTCTGATTTACTCCCGCCAAACGCAGGTTGCAAGTCATTGGGAATAAGGATGTTTTAGTTAAGATTCCGTGTTGCCTATACAGACAGTATGTCGTATTCTATGTCTATGGGTCCAACATACAAATAAAAACGGATGTGAACACACTTGGATATTATGCCTTCTTTAGTCAAACAATTGTACATACACTTCAATAGTTTGTGTACCCGCCATTTCCCTCCTGGACAGTACGCAATATTTCCGGATAGTAACATAACAGTGTGGTAAAAAGATCTGCATCTCATCCTATGTCGTTAGTGAGTCCCAAGAATACTTCGTTTCTGATTTAACCGCACCCGTATTCAGGTGATTCATACGAAAGACGACGTGATAAGTATTTAGCACACCCGTATTCAGATCATTCATACGAAAAAGAACGTGATAGGTATTTAGCCGCACCCATATTCAGGCGATTCATACAAAAGACGACGTGATAAGTATTTAGCACACCCGTATTCAGGCGATTCATACGAAAGACGACGTGATAGGCATTTAGCCGCACCGTATTCAAATGATGCATGCGAAAGACGACGTGATAAGTATTTAGTACACCTATTCAGGTGATTCATACGAAAGAAGACGTGATAGGTATTTAGCTGCACCCGTATTCAGGTGATTCATACGAAAGAAGACGTGATAGGTATTTAGCTGCAGCCGTATTCAGGTGATTCATATGAAAGAAGACGTGATAGGTATTTAGCTGCACCCGTATTCAGGTGATTCATACGAAAGAAGACGTGATAGGTATTTAGCTGCACCTGAATACGGGTGCAGCTAAATAC
>JAHWFP010071774.1:0-13291 GCA_023313725.1 Lithobius niger
CGTTGTTGATGAATTTCAAATTTTGTAAATTTCCGGTTCACGCATCTCCTTCCTCCCTCCTACTTTCAACCTTTCCGCAGTCACCGCCTCGATTATACCAGTTGCTTAGAAGTATGCAATGATAATACAAATTTTGGGGGGAAAAAATTATCGAAAGTGTACTTACGTTCTGACGTTGGATATCCTGTTCACCAAGTTTGTCGTTTTCAAATACATTTTCGACATCGACAGAAAATGCATCCCCGAAACTAGGAAAATCTTTGGTGATCTTGTCGTCAGTACAGTAAACACCCAGGGGAGGCTAGATAAGTAAACAAGCATCAAAAGTTTTTTTTAAAAAAAGATAAAGAAGTGTTCGGTGTAGGAGGTGAGAGAAAACTTTCAGGGTACAGGAGCGTTTTGAAGGATTTTTAACTAGAAAATAATTATAAAAAATTAGAAAGCAAAAACGAACTCGCTTGATGATTAAATTAAGTTTTTAGATACTGAAGTGTTGGTGTACTGTTTAGTCCACGCGAAACCTTACTGCTGCGTTCAAATGGTTTTTTTTTCCCATTTTTACTTTTGCAGACGACAGATTAGCTAACGATTGGTGCATTCTACTTGGGTAAACGACATCGCTGGAAAATGTTTAAAAACTACTCGTCTACAGGTAATTCAGGGTTCGCGCGAGTTCTTGAAAACCTGGAAATGTCCTAGAAAGTAATAATGAAACGCCATGCCTGGAAAAGTGCTTGAAAATTATATATGTATCATCAGCAGGGGATGTGACAAATTGGAAATTAATAAAAGTTGCGACACATGTCCAACAAACTTACATACTAAATTTGAGTGGAAAACATTGAAAGACAGCGGAGAATAAGATCGAAATTTAGGTAGTTAACATGGGAGGTTCAGGTCAATATACTAATAAAGAAGTACAAAAACGAAGTTATATGATACTAAACCATGCGCAATGGCCGTTTGCCGTGACGTCACCATTGAGTTAGCCAATGACGAACGAGAACAACGGATGTTTGGCCGTCTGATTGGACTAGCCCAGTCACGTGATCTGCATGTCACAGCAAACAGCCATGGCGCGTGGTATAGCTGTTTTGTAAGACTAAATGTTCCACTGGTGGTGCTGACGTAGCACACAATTTGTTTAGTCGGCAATACCACCGAATATTACGTGAAAAATCTCGGCTGCTTTGGTTGAGGGTGTACGTTACTACTGTGTAGTGTTCTTGCAAGAAGGTAATTATTTATGATTTTTGTATAGGTAAAAGATGATGAACTACACGTCTTCAGTTCGTTTACTAGACTTTTTTTTTTTTTACTAGACTTCTATTCATTCCTAAAATGTCTCGTTAGATTCAAAATATAATTATCTTGGTTCGCATAAACGAGCGTTAATCTGCTTCCGATAACTTAAGGTTAAAGATACATTCCGCCTGCCTTATAACAGCCACGCGCAGATTGCTCTCCGCACATGTTACCATCGTGCCGTTTTGCAAGACTCGGAGTTATATACAAGGCCAACTAAGATAGTAGCTTCGTTCCTCGCAGCGACTATCTCATTTGGCCTTGGGCGTTGTAGACGAAACTTGAATGAACGAAAAAATTGTGGCGTCGCAAACTGGAAAGATTTCGTATTTTAATATCACACTTTATGATTCTTTAAGCTAGTGTTTTACAATTTTTCTTCGGCGATCTATTGGCATAAATAGTTTTAATTTTTACCGCATTAGTCTTTAAGATTTTTTTATCTCATGGTAATTATTAGCAAACGATTAAAAATTAGTACACGCACCGCACATGGTTACGTCGTGGTTACTGTAAGCGCGCAAAGGATCATATAATCACAGGATGCTATTTAATTAGTTCCCGATATTCAACCGAAAATCTCCTAGATGCCACATTTTAAAACGGATTTTTTTAGCAAGTGATGGACTAACGGTAAGTAAATAAGACCCTTGGGGCCGTACTTGATGTAGATGATCAAGAAAAATGGCGTTGGTAGAATGTACCTTAAAAAAAAATTAATCAAAAACAAAAACTAATACGAACCAGGAACATTTCGTCGTTCATTGCAGGTTTGGATTTGAACCAAACAATGTCGTAGACGCTATCAACTTCTTCGATTGTCGTGCTTTCTTCAGGTCGAAAATGGCCGAATATCTCAATGCGAAGAGGAACTTTGGGGTCTCCACTTGGCGCTAAAGAAGAATCGTAACCTGAAAGGGGAGAAAAAATTAAACTATAGAGCAGTGACACGACGTCGTATTATTGTGTATAACTCTATGCTGGAGCCTTAATGGGTTAGCTGCAAGGGACACTGCAGAGAGAAACAGAAGGGCATCATACTGAAGCCGATGCTGTGAAGAGTGATTTCTTAGACCTAAAACGCGCGATTTTTGTTGTTGGAGAAAACAAAGTTATTTTAAGCCTAAGAAATCCGCTCTTCCGTTGGTTTCCCTCCATTTGTATGTAGTGCACGTTGTTGTTATGCCCTCCAAAACCCATACTGGTGCCAATCTGGGGCCAATATGGCGGCAAATGTCACTGCTCTATTGGTAAAACATTTATGAATCTGCTGTAAATGTTCTGCACAAAGTTCTTAAAGGGGGGATTGCCACCAAATGACACGCTGCAACATCTATAGCCATTTACCGCGGTCTAGTTCTGTCTAGTCCTTACTTTCAAAAGGCTAAGAACTCACAAATAAATTTCTTTTTTATGAAACAAGCAACGTGCCTCTTTATTTATTGAGTGCACCCGGGAGCAAGCGGTATAGTTAGGCCTAACGACATCACGGGCGCTTTTCCCCAGCTATCGACCGTTTTGGAATGCAGATTTTGAACCGCTAGATGGGTGCCATCTAGTGACATTGGTATCGTTAATCTTGACCTCTTGCTCTCTGGTGCACGTGGACGCACCAACTTTACACTCAATAACTAAGAAAGCACGCGGCTTGTTTGTTGTGTAAAAAGAAATTTCTTTGCGCATTCCTTCGCTTGTTGAAATCAAGTGCTACACAGAACTAGATAATGGTAGAAGGCGCTAGAAGCTGCAACCTGTCGGTCGGTGAAGAAACACCTTTAAGCTGTATGATGAACTTACAAGTGAATTTTTAGGCGCCATTTGCAAAGCGGGAAAAACCTATAGAGCAGTGACACGACGTAGTATTATTGTATATAACTCTATGCTGGACCCTTAATGGGTTAGCTGCAAGGGGCACTTCAGAATGAAACAGAAGGGCGTCATACTGAAGCCGATGCTGTGAAGAGTGATTTCTTAGACCTAAAACGCGCGATTTTTGTTGTTGGAGAAAACAACGTTATTTTGAGCCTAAGAATCCGCTCTTCCGTTGTTTTTTCGTCCATTTTTATGTAGTGCACCTTGTAGTTATGCCCTGCAAAACCCATACTGGTGCCAATATGGCGGCAAATGTCACTGCTCTATTAGCATCATTCTGTCAGTCTGTCCGTGTGTCCGTTCGTCCATGAGTATGAAACAGATGGCGACAAAGTTTTGACGTTTGAGCACTTGGCTCTAATTTTTACAGGTTATTGCTGTGAACAAGGTCAGAACGTGTTATTATATGGCTGAAAACTTACAATATTTCTGTGTGCTATGCACCTAGCGAGTTTCTGGACTATTC
The DNA here is from genome assembly GCA_023313725.1 of Lithobius niger. Taxonomy (NCBI): domain Eukaryota; kingdom Metazoa; phylum Arthropoda; class Chilopoda; order Lithobiomorpha; family Lithobiidae; genus Lithobius; species Lithobius niger. The sequence continues at coordinate 3,644 of JAHWFP010071774.1, forward strand.
GTATTTAATTCCGTACTATTTGTGTTTTCAGTAAAACCTCATCGACTAGCATCATGCTTCTCTCAGAGTTAGCTCCTCGATGAAAAAATAAAAAGAAAGAAAGAAAAGATAAATCCATCCGATGATGTATGCATGGCTTAAAAAGCCGCGCTCTGAAAGCTCTGTTCGCTGAATTCATTACTTATTGAAGTTAAAACCTCCAAGCGCCGAATATTTCGCCTTTTTATGGTTGAGATTGGAAGCGGATAATAAGCATTAAGCGGGAATAATTCCGAATTCTTCTCCCTCTTTTCTTAAGCAAAGAAAGTGAATTACTGTTCCATTAGTGAGAAATGCCCTTTTGCTGGAGGCATTAGAGGATCAAATTGAACCATTTAGGATTGCGCGCATGCCTCGACCGCCTCTGCTGATGGGTAAGGTAATGCACCCCTGAAAACTTGTTTACTGACATATAGATGCCCTGTTTTCTCTCCAGAGAATGCGAATTTCGCATTTCGAGGAATCGGGCTGTAATTAAGCTTCAAAAGGCTCAATTACTATCGCAAGGCATTGCTAATCACAGAATGCATGTTTTAATTCAAAAAAAATTCACTCGGCACTCACAAACACACTTTTTCACGCCAAAGATAGTCAGTCTCCTATCTCCAAATGTTCAACTACTTTCTGTAGTCTTCGTTACGCACCTTAAACGGTGATTGCTACCAAATGACAATCTGCAGCATCTATTGAGCAGTGACACGACGCAGTATTATTGTATATAATCAGGAGCGCATTATATACACGTCCTCTTATATTTATGCTACCCCTGATATAACTCTGTGCTGGAGCCTTAATGGGTTAGCTGCAAGGGGCACTGCAGAGAGAAACAGAAGGGCGTCATACTGAAATATGTCGATGCTGTGAAGAGTGATTTCTTAGACCTAAAACGCGCGATTTTTGTTGTTGGAGAAAACAACGTTATTTTAAGCCTAAGAAATCCGCTCTTCCGTTGTTTTTCCCTCCATTTTTATGTAGTGCACCTTGTAGTTATGGCCTCCAAAACCCATACTGGTGCCAAGCAGGCGCCAATATGGCGGCAAATGCCACTGCTCTATAGCCATTTGCAGTGATCGCGTTCCGTCTAGCTCTTACTTTGGACAGGCAAAGGAACACACAAATAAATTTCTTTCTACACAACAAAACAAGCACCGTGTGTCCTTAATTATTGAGTGTAAAGTTGGTGCGCCCACGTGCACCAAGAAGCAAGCGGTAAAGTTAAGCCTAACGACGTCACGGGCGCTTTTCTTCTATACATCGACCGTTTTGAAACGCAGATTTTGAACAGTTAGATGGGCGCCATCTAGTGACAGCGATATCGTTAACCTTGACCGCTTGCTCCCTGGTGCACGTGGACGCACCAACTTTACATTCATAATTAAGGAGGCACGTGGCTAGTTTCTTGTGTAAAAAAGAAATTTCTGTCCGCATTCCTTCGCTTGTAGAAATCAAGTGATGCAACCTGTCGTTCGGTGACCAGGCACCTTTAAAAGGTAAGTTTTCATTCTGTTTACATTCGCCCCTGAACGACATAATAGAAATTTACGTTTGGTGGTGGAAGGCAGTGCACGCCAGCCAACACAAAGGAGTCAAATAATAACAAGCTGCACCTACCCGAAAAGGAGCCGCACATTGTATGGTTCAACACAAATTTCAGGTTTAATTTTTTTTTTTTTAAGATAGCTACGACCATCCTGCATTCCTGGATTAGAATGATTAGGGTTAATTGCTTTATTCCACAATTTCTTAGTGTAAAAGGACACCAAATGTTTTCCGATGTTCTTATTCAATTTCACTTTGTTCAGTTTTCGGTGAATTTGTGGTGCACTGCCGACGAATGGTGCTCACTTCCCCCATCCCCACCCCACTTCCCCAACAATCACTGCAACATACTCTTCTTTACGAATAAATTATTTCCTTTTTATCTCGGCTACATAATTTGCCTCTGGATCCTGCTGGCAGACACTTCCTTCCGAAACAACCACACTATAATGCAGCAAAAGCAACGAATATTTGAGGGGGTTTGTTACCTCCAAAACAGAGCACGCCAAGGCATGGATCAACACAGCGTTATTATCCAAAAGAAGGGTAGGAGTCCGACAAACTACTTCACACCTTGCCTGTACACGTTTACTGTACAGTAAACGTTTCAGTGTAGCGTGTTGGACCCTTTAATTGTGCCAAACTGCTACTTAACTTGGTTTTTCTAAAGTATTTCGTTATATTTTATTTGTTTTTGGTTTTAAATGCCAGACAACCGTTGAGCATTGTATGATGTGATGGTTGCGGGAAGCCTTGGGGTTGGGGGGGGGGGGGGGTGTTGAAAGGTGAATCGTTCTGTGACATGAATTCTGGTGGAACCGGAAACAGTTTATAGAAGTACAGGTTTCTTAGAAGCTTAAATTGGGTGTTTTCAGTGAATTGGAGTTGCGCAAGGATTATGCACTCTGCCACAATACCACCCATATAAAAGGATGGTTCAACAGAGAGTGGGGGACATTATTGTTGGACTATTATACTTTAGGCTTCTAAAAGTCACGTGGTGACTTATACTGTTACATTGGGACCAGAACTGTTAGGTGGCAGTGGTAGGCTAGTATCCCAAGTAAACCAGGTTTCCTATTATTTCTATGTGGAAATTGCACAAGTTATTGTTGATCATCGGCTCAGGTTTTGTTGAATATTTGGATTTTGTCTTATTAACTACACCACCGCTACATCTATTCGTCTAGTTGCATTTTTATCCTTCATTCTAAACCGTGTCTGTTGAGCGGGAGTTTTCGTCTCATGCGATGTAAGTGAAAGGCCTAGCAGGAATTAGTCACCAACTTTTACCTGGGCGCGCGCTCAAAAACGCGTTAGAAATCGCGCAGTTATTCGCACAGTCCCTTGCAAGTCCATCAGACGTGATGTTGGGATGAAGGGACGTACTGGCCATCGGGGCCTATAACCTAGGGCCAACTGAAATTTTGTCAAGATGACCGATTTCTATGAAATGCCACAAGAGAAGGTTCCACATTAATAATTTTCCGGGCCGAAATGGCCTCCCAGTATGCCGCAGTGATGTCATTTTCGCTCGTTAGGATGCTCTGCTGAGTTTGTTGAGTCCGGATTGTAGTTTTAGAAGGGATGAATGAGTGGCGTAATAAAAAAAAAACGGCATGTGTGAAGCGTAAGTAGGGAGGCAAACTGGATTTGCTCGCTTATGTAAGTGGTTTTGGAACGCACCGTTCGTATTGCAGAAAAAACATTTTCTTCCAAGTCAGTTTTTAACTAAGACTAGTTGTTCCCCGGCATAACATACGCCAGTCTAGCTAATTCCCACTGATTCAACTCAACTGTAATAGTCAGCATTATTGAAGCAATAGTGTTTGTTTCTAATTGTTAGGGCGCATATCCGTTCTCATTGTAGGCCGCTCGCTCTTTTGCTTTGCTACCGTGGCAAGAATGAGCCCGCTCGCCCGCTTGCTGATTATTGAAGCCTTGTTTAATCCTGATCCCTAACAATCCTTTTAGCTCTGCTCCTGAGCTAAATCTGCTCCTAAGCGAAATAAATATATAGATGTAGGGAGGGGTCAGTCAACCATTGTGCATTTTGCTGTAGAAGTGGATCATAGTTACTTACCATTCTAATGACATTAATCACGAAAATCCATTTGACACCATGCAGAAATACACAAAAATCGCCACTCCCATGTCAATTTGCAATGGCTTTGGGCTTTGGGCAAGGGTCTTGCATAGCGAGTATTGGGAACGAGTTCAGACACATAATTCACCTACGACTGCAGCACAACCTGGGGATGTCACGGTAATGACGTCAGCAGACGTGTGAAATAATAAAACAAGTGTCTTCGATGGAATCCGTTACAGTTCCGGTATGCATGTCCTCGGGTTTTTAAGATCTCTCTGACAACAATGCGGGACCACGTTATCAACCATGCTTTTAAATAAAACCTTTTTTTCTTTAATATTGAAATAAACAAATACCCATATTTATCATCGCCACTAGTTTCATTGCTCTTCTTGGATATTTAGCGAGTGACAACAAAAATGCCCAACGGCCAAACGGAAAAGGACTAGGTTTACTAAACTTGCAACAGCAAACACAGCATACACTCCCAGCCACGCCGAGACGAGCCACAACTTTGATCAAATAAACCAAAAACCACAACGAAGAACTGGTATTTACTTGTCAAGTTAAATACCGCACGATTTTAGAACGGGGTAAAGAATTTGCAACTTAAAAATCGACTATTTAAACATGTTACGAGAACTGTAGAAGGCTTGTTTACATTTGCCGATCCCCGATATCGAGCTACCAATACGAACACCGATTCCGTCTCCAGAGCTCAGCAATGATTGTAGCATTCAAGATAAAGAAATTGTGGTTGATTATCATCCCTTGTTTTTAACCATGAAACCCTGTTATGTTTGAAATCTTGTGAGCAATTGTAATCCCACGTGCTGGATGTATTTTGGCTTGTATTTTAGCTCTTAACTAAACGTCCCTCCTAACCACCCATTCAACCCATTCTGGCATCAATCGCCATTTTATTAGAACATCCCTCCTTAACCCTTAACCCTATTTTCTTCGATGCTTGCATTAGCAGCATCCCATTCTGTAAAGCTTGTATTTTATTAATGACCATTTCAAATGCAGTACGGCTTTCAGTCAAAACCAAACCGAGCCAAAAGTTCATTCCTCGTGCACCCTGTTGGCACTCGAACCCGCAATTCAGGCGATCTAATAAATACACCATGATGAATCTGAACCACTTTTGAATAGCATTATTCCAACATAGGTTTACAGAAGCTTTGAGCGTTAGGTTTTGGATCAAAATCTCATTCCCCTTTTAGCTACCAACATTTTAAAACTCCCGTTCCCCCTTTCGTCCCCGTCAATCGTATTGTGAACCGCACAAGGTAAACCCCGAAGCCAAGTTTACAACAGAACTGGGTAGATAGGAACGAGAAATTAGTGATGATTAACTAATTAATTAATAATCTGACACCCAAAGACGTCATGTAGCCAATTTTGATAACCCACACTTCCACAAACCCTACGCTGTTTTGTTTTTAAAGCCACATGGGGCTTGCCGTCCGTCGCTCGAGCTCGCGTGGATACAGTCTTTACATAAAATGAAAGGGGCGAAACCAGCCATAAGCCTTATCGTAGAACAATTGAGTGTTGTTAAATTTTACGCTTACGCGCTATTATCATCACTGGAACTCGCACTGCACGTCTTTAGTGACAACTTGTCTCACGTTCGAAGTCATTATTTGTACTTGTACCTTGTCCAGAGCAACTTGTGAAGCGTTTTAACATCGAGGTAAAAACCCCGGCCATTACCGGAAGTTGACTGGGATAGCAAAACCTGAAGAGCTTCTCAGATCGATTCTGGATAACGTAGTGGTACAAATAATGACTTAGAACGTGAGAAATGTTAACTTTAAAGACGTTTAGCGCGAGTTCCAGTGATTATAATAGTGATTACACAAAATAAAATCAGGATTGTTCTACGATAAGGCTACTGGCTGGTTTCACCCCTTACACGGACTTTTCTAAGTCCAAACTTTTTTATTAGCACCCTCTAGAACCGTAACGGAACATTCAAAACTACCCGTTCTATTAGACACCATCTGACCCTTTACGGTTCTGGAGGGTGGATAACAACACCGTTTGGACTTAAAAAGATTTTGCAGTTGCGTTTTTTATGGACGACCGTGTATGTATAGAGTGTATCTACGCGAGCACAAGCGAGGGGCGGCAAGCCCCTGTGTTTACAACGATCGAATGTTCATGTCATGCAACAAACTGGAAAATTAATATATGTCGCTCCGTTGACTATGTTAATTTTTTATCCTTACCTGAAGACCAATAGACGTTAATTTCAAAAGTGGCATCTGTTTCATCATTCGAGTACCAGCAAACGTTCCACAAATCAGCAGGAATATTGCGTACGTTGGTAGGACCAAGGTATTCAAAGACTCCCTCCGTATCGTACTGATACAGACCGTCAATTCTTATTACATGTTCCTTTAATGACTTTGCCTCGGTGTAAGTCAGAAACAGGTTATCATTAATGGCTCCAAATTGGTACACTTTACACTCACTCCCTTCTGAAACAAAGAAGAAAAAATGCAAGATTAGGTTACGAAGATAGCAAACAGTAATGAACATAAAGTAAACGCATTGTATTTCTGTTTAAGAAGATGAATTCTGATACCTCGATTACAGATCTAAGAAAGATTACAAGATACTTGATGTAAAAAAATAAGATAAAAGAGCAGTTAAGTCACTTTTTTTGAGGAGCGAGAGGTCGTTTAATCACCTTAATGTGAACCGGCTATTCGTAAGGTAAGTAGTCGATTGTCCTAGCAGCAGAGGTTGGGGTGGAGGTTAGTCACGAAGACTGCATCCATAACCTGTGGCAGGACCTTGATTCTGGCATGAGGTATCGGAGGATGTTGTTCTGCTGGGTTTGTATAAAAGGTAATCGGGAATGATTCCCCTGATAGTTTGAGTAATGCAGGGAGAGGGAACGCAGAGAGATCGGGATCACCAAAAAATGGGGGATCGTGTTCCATGAAAGAAGGATCTGGAGAGTAACAGGAATCGTGAATGTTCTCCTCTTGAGGCGGAAGCTCCTGTAAGGGAGCAGGAATAGTGCCAAGATGAATCGGAGGTGTAGGTGGATCAGGTGCTTGTGAAGTACCGGCATCAGTGGATCGTTGTTGTGTCGGAATGCCAGAGAACCAAGTTGATGTGCAATCGGTAACCAGGGTACCATCCGCTTGAAGGTACGAAGTGGAGAGTCCATAAGGCTATGATCTTGTAGACTAGCGAGTGGACCGCTAACCTGAGGAGGGGCTGATCGGTAGCTCAGAGTGGAGCGAGAAGATAAGTCGAAAGGAGAAACCTGTGGTGTGTGAGACGAAGGTAGCTTAGCAACCGTTTTGCGAGTTATAATCTCAAGCTTGAGGCTTGTATAATGTTGCTTTGTGCAAGCAAGTTTCGTAGTAAGGGATCGTAGGTTCCTGGAGGGAACCGGCTGATTTTCGTAGGTCGTGCACTTGAAAATTAGAAAGGGGAACACTAGCACATGGTGGAGCAGATCGAATGCTGTGAGATGAACGACAAGACAAGTCCAGTGGCACGAGGCGGGCAGAAGATGATGTGGTCTTAGCAGCAGCTCTGTGAGTTTTGACTTGCAGTTTAAGTCTGGCATAAGTTTCCTGAGCACGGGCAAGGTCTTCTCTGAGGGAACGTAGGTCCCGCTTCGGAGCAAGTTGGCTGCACAGAATCGGAGAAGAAGTAACCGTGTCATGCGGTTGGAGGGGAACCAAGAGTTTGGACAGAAAGGGATTCTCCAGTGATAACTGGGAATCGGGAGGCTCATGATCCACCGTGAGTTCTAAGACCTCAACAGCTTCAGAAGTCCTTCCTTGGGAGTGTCCATTGTTCTAAGCATGACCAGGTAATCGGGAACCGAGTTCTTCACTTGCGTAGTAGAAATCACGATTCGTGCTTGGGGCTCAGTAATCAAGGTCTTGTAGTGGAGTGTTAGGAACACACCTTCCCAGTGTAGGATTTATAATTGATATTGCCTGGGATCAGTTGGCATACAAGAGCCAGGGTCTTTGAAAGACTGGTAATTGGGAACCGGGAATCGTGATGGCAAGGTAAGTAAAAATAAGAAAATACAGTTCCATGATATGAAGGAATACGTATAGCATTGTGGTCGTAATGGCAAGGTGGGAACCGAAGAGTGGGAGGGGGGAACTGCTGTCTAGTCGAGAGGCTCATGATCCGCTGGGAGTTTGAAGATTTGAACAGAGTCAGAAGCCTGTTGTGTCAGGGGATGCGGAGGGGCAAATTATGGGAGGTGGAATGGAGACCCATCTTTGGGAGTGACTGTTGCATTAGGTATGAAAAGGCAATCGGTAAGGTAATCAGGAACCGTAGAGGTAACCGGGAACGGAGTTCTTCACTTACGGAATGATGTGAAGTGCGTGTCATGGACAAGAAAGCTGTGAGGGCTATTCAGACGTTGGATGGTACCGTAGAAAGAGGAAATTCGTAGAAAATCTAGTGGGATGTTCGGAGGAACGTGGAAGAAGCAATGGAAAACGTGTTGAAGGGTCCAGACTAGGATGGTTACCAGGAATGGAACGGTTAGAAGTAGGGTCATCGGACAGGGAAATCGAGCTGGAGGTTGTGCAGAAACGTGCGTTGAGGGTGCAGGTCGGAGAAGAGTCGCCGGTTGCATCCAAAGCGAAGGTGCATCATGAGATAACGACTAGCAGGAACCGATGTATCGATGACAAGGAGAGGACGGCAGGCGGATCATGGTTCAAAACAGGGCCTCGACAGGGTGCATGGGCCCAGTCCAAGCTGTGAGGATCGTGACAGGAAAACTGAATCGGACCGAGCATAGGTCGTACAAAGGAGGTGCATGGAATTAGCAGAATGATAGTGGATTGCCGTGCGGGAGTGGATTGCAGTGCGGAAAGGGCCTAAATCGTGCAGGGTCCTTGTTTCATGGAGGCTGCGCAGACACATGCACAAAGGGTGGCGATCGTCGATTGACCATTATGCATGCATCGTGTAAGAGGTCGGGATGAAGGTTTGCATTGGGAACCGATGTACCTATAGAAACTGCCATTTTCAGCTGGCAATAGTGACGTGGGAAGAATCATGGTAGAAGAGGCAAAGGGGCCCAGGCTGGATGCTGGGGCCCGGTTCCAGCCCAGTGACAGTGGTGGGATCGAATCCACAGCAAGAGGAACCGAACCAGGTCCAGATAAAAGGCTCGATGTGCAAGTGGTAATTAACGTTAGTTGCAGAGGTATATATCGGTCCCACCCCCTCGCCGGTTTCGAACTCGAGAGACGTGATGAGGAAAGTGACTGGAATTGATCTCGTAAGTGGAGTGGAACGAGCAAGCAGCAAAGATGCAGCCCTTGTCGTGCCGATTAAACCACGGTTACGCTGGGCACACCCTCAACCATTAATATATAGCAAGGGGCACAGGAACCGGGATCGTTTGGTAAAGATTGAAGTTCCCTCCCTCTGGTTGGGTTGAGGAAAACGGGACCGAATCCCCCTCCCCGGGATCGCTGAATGATCCCCCCACCAGAAGTGAGGATCGGTGAATCCATACGCTATTAGCGCTTGTGCTAATACTGTGTGAGGGGAATCGGCAGTTGAAAGAACCAAGGCCAAAACCGGAACCTCTTTAAGGCAAGGCGGATCACGGGCCACTGAAGGATCGTTGATTACGACAGGCATTCCCAAGGAATCGGGAACCGTAACGACAACTGTTGAGTCCATGTGGACCGAAGGGAATCGACGTTTTGGATAGGTGCGGGTCGCACAAGCGTTGCTGGCGACAGAAGAGGAAACCGGTAATCGGTGCATCAATTGTCATAGAAGGTAACCGGGCAATCGCCGGCACGCGTGTCTTGTACCTTCGGGGATCGAGCTCAAGGTTGGTCACACTAGCGTGAGCGCCCTAGGCAGCACCCTAGACAGACCCAAGCCCGCACATGCGCAGAACTATAACGAGCCCAGCAGGGAAGCCAACCTTCAAACTTCTAGGGAAAATAAGC
>JAHWFP010071784.1:0-64612 GCA_023313725.1 Lithobius niger
ACACGCCCCCAAACGCAGGATTTTATTCGGGGTTCCTGAGAACTCGGAATAAAAGCTATAATAAAGGGGTTAGTGCACACAAGATATGCAGAAAACAAGACCGCCAAAATTTAAGCAAAATTGACATGAAATAAAATACACTGTTTACATAAATGTTGACTTTGCCGTTTTGCATTTTTGGGGGACCAACGTTTTTGTGGCTAGGAAAACTTTAAGTAAATTTAAAAGTTACAATTTAAGAACGCTGTTTTTGCAACCATTAACTAAATACTGTCCGCGCTGCTTGGTGCAGGAATATCGTACAAGTATTTGAAAATGGGGCAAAAGAAAACAGTTATCGAGAAACACACTAGTTTTAAAGTGAAAGTACAAAGTTAGGGTTTTTGTAAAAGAATACTGTCAAATGAGGCGTCCCGCCACTTAATCGTTCGTACAAGTCCGGATTATGTCCAATTGCCGCGTCTTTTTTTTCTGTGTGACGGCCAAAAACACCTTGCCGTCCACTCTCAACCTAGGCTACGATAGCGGTTAGAAGAGAATATTCTGTGAACACGTGATAGAACACCGGCTCTATTTAGGTTACCAAACAACTTGTTTACATATGCAATTTGACACGGAAGGATTTTGAGATAAGACCCATAACTTAAACATAACAATACAACACTGGGAAGTTTTGTGGATAAAAACTAACAACCTTTTAACGACAGAGTTGACCTTTTGCACTCAGAAGTAGACAGCCGGTTTTTTATAAAGAAAACCATTTCGTGTAAAACTTGAAGAAGAGCCAACCGGGGACAGATTGCAGCTCCCGTAGAATATCTCTAATGAATATTTAATTAGTGTCGTTACAATCTTTGTCAATATTCTCCCACACAGGGAAACGTTGATAGTGACAAAAAGAGTAAAGCATAGGCACTTAAAATTTAGGTGTGAAGGCCAAAACGGGAATTAACTGAGAGTTACTTAAGGATGAGCTCTTAACTGACCAAAATGACAAAATAAAAAATGCAGGTAAAAATAATTTTCAGTCAATTTGTACTGAAACGAAACGTTTAACAATTAAATGTTTAACGAAAATGCTGCCTTGATGCAGCAACAATCACTAGATGCTTTCCAGGTTTGTCCAGTAGATTCTGAAGTTTTAAAATTAAAATTCAGCAAATACACTATTTGTAGGTTTGGTTGCTCCTAGATGGAGCCACGGTTGTAGCTACTAACTACACATTGTTTAAAGAAAACATGCACGGGAAATTTACTTTGTTAGATTTCCGGTTTACTTGCAACAAGGAAAAAACTCTAATTTAGAGAAAACTACTTTAGGTTAGGTATTAAACCTTCGTTTTATTGGAAACACCAATTCAGTGCTAGAGCCATAATAAATGCATTTATTTCCACCCTAGACTGACATAGAATTCACACTAAAACATCGGTCCTACTTTTAACAAAAAAAGGGACTGGGAAAAAAACTATGTTTAAGTTTATTTATTTGCTTAACACGCTGACTTTAAATTAGATTAAAATTCAGGCAACTTTACTTTACCAAACTCTGGGAAAAAATCAAAGCTTATAGGGGGAACACTTTTACTACCAACCTTTAAATTACTTGTTTTCAACTTATGATTGGGGGAAGTTAACTCACGTAACTTAAGCCATTCGTCAAAGCTAAACTCGCTAACTTTGGGTTTATCTGACATGACTAAACTTTTGTTTATATCATTAGCTGACAAACTTCGATTTATTTTGCCTTTAAGAGGCAGGTTCAACGTATTTTCCGTTGATTGTTTACACCAACAAAGATGGCGACAATCCATCCTTTGGTCAAGGGAGGGGACTTGGGTCTCATTATCTCGTAATGGGTTGACCTCCGAAGTTTTTAGCAGACCCCTTTCGTCTGCGCTTGAGGACTTAACGACGATAGGCGGAAGCACTGTGGGGGTTTGGGGCTTGACCAATCCCGCGGGGCTGGTTTGATTACGGGGGCTTCTACGTTTCTTTGATTGACGTGGGCCGTTGCTGACGGGGGGCGTAGCCACCTCGGCTGGCACTGGAGAAAAATCACGGGGCGTGGCGATTACTGGTCTGCGCTGTTTGGTTAATGATTCTAATCCTGTCACGCCCAAAACGACATCGTAGAACGAATTGTTGACCGGTGTAATACACGCTACTGTTTTTACCACTGTGCCATCATCTAACTTTAGATTTAGATTTACTTGATCTAAGGTAAAAACTTGCTTACACAAGGCAGTTTTACATTTAATCTTACGCTTTAAGCGTGGCCAATTTCTGGCGAGCTTGGCGCTAACTAGCGAAACTGTGCTTCCGGAGTCGCATAAAATATTAATTTTATTTTTCCCTATGCTACCGGACAGAGTACTAGCCTTAAGAATTTTACTGGCAGTTTTCCCAAATGGAAAACATGCGTTAACTTGCTGGGGTTTCGAGTTAAGCTCGGGGCATTTACTACGAAAATGTTGGGGAGAATCACACACGTAGCAGCGCCTAACTCGATCTTGATTTAGGTTAGTTTTTTCACTAGCACTAAAGTTTATGGCAGGGTTCCCTCCAGGGTTATCTGCGTTCACACTGACAGATCCGGCCGGATTAGCTGTCGTGTTGTGGTTACGGTTGTGACCACGCTGTTGACCAGTAGGTTTAGAACCTTGGTTCGACGCTACAGCTATGGGCTGTGTTTTGGCTGCACGAGTGGCAGTCTCGTTAGCAATCTGTTTATTGCGGGTTGTGAACTCGTCACACAACTGGGCCGCTTCGGCCAGAGTTCCTAATCTGACTTGATCAGGGATCCATTTTCTGAGATGGATTGGACACGATTTATAAAATTGCTCCAAAAGTACAAGATTGACGAGTTTATCGTAATCGCGGTTAACCTTAGCCAAAGTTACCCAACGAGTGAAAAGAGTTTCTAACTCAAATGCATAATCCTGGAATTGCATTTCTACACCTTTTTCGAGAGAACGAAATTGCGTTTGCAAAGACTCTTTAGTCTGTACAAAACGGGCAAGCAATTTATTTTTGACTATTTCGTAATCCTGCATTTCAGCGTCTGTTAGCTGATCACAAACTTTAATAAAGACCTCACCGACGAGGGGTTGCAACGCCGTGACCCATTGGTCTTTAGGAATCTTTTGACTAGTTAAAGTTCGTTCGAAAATCTTAAGAAAACTGTTAATGTCAGTATTGGGCGTCCACCTATTTACTAGTCGAACTATGTCGGCCACTTTACCATGTTTTGCAACTGGATTCGGGGGAGTTGGGGGAACACCGTTAGCTCCATTAGCAGCGGGGTTAAGATTTATCGTAGCAGCATTTAGCTTCGCTAGTTCGAGCTGCTTGTCCAGTTTAGCTAATTCCATAGCACTGGCACGGTCTTTAATTTGGGCATCTTGGTCCCTTAAAGCTAGTTCATGAGCACGGCGCTTGTCTGCGTCCGCAACTTCGAGTGCTCTTAACTTTAATTCTTCTGCTTTTAAAAACAGTTCATTTTCTTTGGTGGCTAATTCTTTCTTGGCGAAAATAGCCGCTTCTCTCCTTTCAATAGCGTTAGCTAGTGCATCGGAAAGTTCACTTAAATCAAGTTTGCCATCTTCGAGGGCTGCTCGTAAGATTTGTTGGGATTCTGCTCTAGAATCACTGACTGTAAAGCCTAAGTTCAAACAGGCCTTCTTTAAGTCCTTGTTTGTGATATCACGAATGATTTCGTCTAATTCTTCCATTTCGGACATTTTGAGTCTTAATGGTTAACGTGGTTTCAAAATAAAGCGTTTATAAATGAAACAAAAATTAAAAGCAGCCGCTTAAAATTTAACGTTACTTTTGAGCAGAGCGAATTATTTAAAAGACTTCCCTCCCAAATCCAGTAAGATTGCACATAAAAATACACTTCTAAAACCTCCAGCACTCTGGTATATGAATAGCTAAATTGCATAAATGCTATCAACTACAACACTCGGCTTGGCGGCCTTTTAGCATATCTCATGTACACTTACCCTGGGGTACAATCGCTGTACGGTCAGTCTGTCCTTCCGTTCCACCGTAGTACGGGAAGTTCGGCACTGATTTTCACGGGAGTCGATCGTCACTGGTGGGCGGTCAAATCCACGGGACTTCGGCGTTGCACGCAAAATCCACGGCTTGGCTGCACGGAGCGTAGTTTCCCTCTCGGGCCTCTTCTCCTACAGCATCGGTTGGGGTTGAGACGGCTCTTGACGGGAGGACGTCTACTGGAAGCGGCAGCGGCGGCTTCCTGGCGCCGGCAGTTGTTGGAGCTCCGGCGGGGGTTGTACTTTTTTTAACGTTAGTACGACTTCTGCTTCGTGACTTTTTAGCTTGTCACCGGCATCTGCTTCGTGGCCATGTTTGGCTAGACCACAGACATCTAGTTGGAAGTGGCTTGCATCCTTCTAGGCATGTAGCATGGCAGGGGGGAAAACGCTTGACGGGAACAGCACCTGTTCATCCCACCGCTGCCACCAGCTGTAACGGCGGACGCTACGACGGCTTAGGTGCTTGTAACGCCCCCGGTTTCCCTGGTGTACGTGGAGTTTCAGCTTGAGGTTTCTACGGTGTTTACGACGACTTTTTTCGTTATACAACACAGCATGGACACTGTCCCAGCATGGGGGATGAAGCGCCGGTCCTAATTAAAGGGGCCTAACCTTAAACTGTCGGTATCGCTGCCACCAACGGTGGATTTAACTGTTTAACTAGCTAAAATCTAAAAATGGGCTACATATTTAATTTTACACTAAAATACAATTAATCAAGTCTAGCAAACGACTGAAGCTTAAAACTCCTGGTTTTATTTTTGCGACAGAGAATGAAAACACTTTTACATTATAGTTTGCTTCGAAAGCTTTTGAATACCAATTATTTAAATAGGCAACAAGTTTACATTTACATAAAGTAGCAAGTTTGAATATACACTTAGTATTTCATAAATTCAGACAAACACACTTGGTTTGAATAAAGTTTTAAATTTTCAAATTAGAAAAAGTAAATCATGAGTGCTCCCGGAGACACCCGCAAGACTAAACAGCCGCAACTGATAGTAGTCTAGCTGACAGTATGTTTCAACATGATCAACCGTCCACAGTTATGTTTCTAAGTTTTCCAAGCACAAAAAGATCAACCTCCCTTAGTTCCCTCGAGAACTGTTCTAAGTAATAAAAAGCCCGGCAATTTCACACTTAGGCATCAGTTTGTTTCAATTTGCCTTCCACAAAGATAAAACCGTCATTTAGTTTAGATTAAAAATCCATTTAAAATAAACTGGAAAAATTTGGTTTTTAGGAAGAGAACCACTCTGACGTTATGGGGTGAAAGAAACCTAAGATGCCGCTACAGGCGTCACCACCATAATATTCTCTAGCTAGAGAGTTAAGTTAAGTTTTAAACTAAAATTTAGAATATGGGGGTCCTAAACTGAACTTTCAAAAGCTAAACTACAACATACGAACCACTACCATCGTGCCCGGCATGGCATTCTCCGGACATGGCGTCTCCACTCCCGACTGGCGTGACCGGTCTCTAGCTTGAGATCTGTGAGCTGTGCTGACTGAGCTGTGGAGGGAGGGCAACTGGGGCTTTTTATGCTGGAGCAGCGGATTTTCTGGACCTTAGCGCGGACGCCGAGGAGAGCTGCGGGGGTCTGATTGGCTGAGGGCCTCGAGAACAATGGAAAGTGGGAGGAGAAGTCGGTTGAACAAAGGGACTGGGTGCAGAGCCGTTTGAAGGAGTAGGAACATGTAAAACGGGAAAAGATCGGCCTGTTTTGAGTTTCACTCAATTGAACTTTCGGAAATGGGCCTTTACTTTGTATTATTGGCTACGGATTGAATATTTACATGTCTGCAACGTGATTAGGCTCTTGTTAAAGCTTATTACTTGGCTTTGGGTAATGTCTAGAACATTACTATTAAATTAAACAAGCTTTAACGGTAAACTGTGGTGTTAAACACCACAACTAGTTTTGGCTGGGGAGGGGGGGGGCAAAATGGGGAATTCGAAGTTTTTGCACAGTTTGACTTTCGGATTTGGTTTGAACAGATCTTTTTAAGAATTCTTTTAGTGTTTAATAGTAGATCAAGCTATTCGTAGGTTTCGGTGGGTCACAGTCAGGTCCAGAGGAGAACTAAAATAAACATATATACACTGAAAAATTCGTGTCCGGTAGAATGCCAGGTCGTAATGCGTTTATACGTTTGGACATATGGTAGCGTTTCTGGGGGTAAAAGAATATAAATAAAGTATAAATGCGGTTAAATAAATTAGCTTAATTGAATGCTATAACGCATTAAGTTACAGAGAACATTTAACGTTTAAAAGTTTAAAGTTAAAATTCGATCGTTGTGGAAATTTTCCATATGGATTGCGGCCGACAAACACAATAAAAAATATCACACTTCAAAATGGTTGTCTGTACAAGCCTCATACAATACACTAAGCTAATATGTTTGGGCTTTTTGCCCTAAAAGAAAAGAATAAAATGAAGATACAGAAATACAGAATTTTATAATGGCGGCCATGATGAAGGTGCGATGTAGTGAGTTTGGGGTGATCTTCAAACGTAGTTCTATGGTTCTTCCTGGTGGAAAGTCCGGATTTGGGCTTCCCCAAGAGTCTTGTATTTTGACAGGCTATTAAATGTCGTAGAGTTTGTGGAAATCGGACCATTATTGCGAAAACGGCCAGATATGCCTCGGCGAGGCATTTGGGTGCCTCGAGAAAAAAAATTTCATTTTTGGAAAAACAGGCGTTTTTCGGTGGCGCTCGTTTACACTACTTACTAAGGCTTCGCTACGCCCCTGGTCACTCGCGGAAACTACTTAAACCTACAATTCATAAAAATCAAACCAGAGGCTTCTTTTCCTATCGTATTATTTCCTATTGGAACACATTACCTCAACACGTGGTGAAGGCCCCAACTCTCAACTTGTTTAAAAACTCATTTGATTGTTTTGTAGCAGTAAATACAAATTGGCAGTTTTCTTTTGTGGGTCAAACATGAACTTAAATGGCTCTGCATGATAAAATTGATTGTTGTCATATAAATGAAATAATATATCTCTTATTTTTCTTGTATGTATAGTATTTTTTTTTTTTTTACCTTATTATTTATTAACTTATTTATTATTTAACATTCTTTTACTGTATTTCTTACGTGATTGTTTTTTCCGGGTCGTAAAGTATTAGAAATGGATGTGTATATTAAATTTATTACCATTTTTTGAAATTCTATTTACATAATGTTCTATTTATACCTTTCAGCTTCCTTACTCAAATTGTTATATTTTGTAAATCTTGCTGCAAAGCCTGAACGGCACCGCAGTGCTATTGTAAATAAAGTAAAGTAAAGTAAGTAGTAGGGCTGCAAAGGCATGAGGCCTAAAATTCCTGTCGATTGGTTAGGATACCCGACACCAACCATCAACAACTCGGGGACACCTTTTTTTTTCTTAGCGCCAAAAAGCGCTAGGCCTATTTTTCACTTCCAAGTTTAAAAATTCGTATCTTCCAAGAAAATGGACTTCATCGACTCTGGTTTGCAGCTCTTAATAAACCTGAACTTTTGCTGTAATCCTACGAAAACAAAACTCCAAAATTCGCCATACTTTGGTCTACAACTCAATTTGAAAAAGTGCTCAAACTGAGCGCCGACGCACGCAATCTCCGTCGCCATTTTCTACAAACATGTAAATATTTATTTGTATTTTTCGAATTTATTTCGAGGCATAAAGCCGACTAGCTTAGTGCTGTGCTAGTTTACATGTTTATTACGTCTTCAATGTTTTTATTTTACTTAGGTGACGATTTTAGCAACTATGAAAACTTTGACTACACTTGCGTTATTATCTGCGGCTGCAATAATACATTTAAATTTTTATGCGTTATAGCATTTTAAAAACACAAGCTGGTTTATTTAATCTTTTGCCTAGGCTTTTATAAAAGCATTATTTAACGTAATCTTTTCTCATGAACCCTACCTTGTTCAAAATGGCAACACAACTGCGATTATTTTACCGGATATTTTAATGTGTATCTTGTATTTTTATTTCAGGGCTCCGACCATAGTGATCTCAATTCCGAATGCACAGTAAAGCCTTTGCCTTCAATTAATAACAGTTTATTTTAACTTTGAGCATCAAACTTCGTCCCCCCCCCCTTCCTTCAATAGTTGCAATGCATAACATTGTAGTTTTTATAAAAGAAAAAAATTTATAGGCCTATTCTCACGTTGTTTTGAGTTTAACTCAATGCACTACTCAAGCCAAGGCCTCTAAAAACACCCAAAGTCGGCAATTCCCTTTGCCATCCAAGCTCCTTCCAATCCGAACTCAGTATTTTTTCTCCCCACCAATCAGAGTGCAAGGCTACCCTAGCCGTCCGCGCTGTCATGGCCGACTTCCGGTAGTGACGGCTCGGCCGATTTTGGTCAGTCACTCCTCCTCCAAAGCGACCCCTGTACCTCACACCCCCCCCCCTCCGTCGCTTTCCTACAGGATCTGCGGTTTCCCTCCTACCTGCAGGCAGGCAGCAGGTATATAACCAAGCTGAGGGAGAATTTCGTTAGCATAGATAGCTCAAGGACTCAGAGCTGGTTTCAAAATGCAAAAGCAACAGTAAGCTTCTATACTCTTATATCCAGAGCAAGAGCAAGAATAAACCTTCTATCCACATTAAGCAAGACAATGGACCTACGGTCATCAATCCCCAAGATGTCGCCAACGAACTGAACCAATACTTCAGTTCCGTTTTCAGTAATGCTGGACCTACTCAACTACCTGATGTGCTCATGCAAACTAATGCACTCTCAGATATAAACGTCAGTGAATGCACTGTGCGCTGCTTGTTGCAGGACTGCGACCCTTCTAAATCCCCTGGTCCAGATAATATTCACTGTGCCATGCTTAGAGCTTGCGCTGCCACTATTGCTACACCGCTTACCATTGTTTTCCAGAAGTCTATTGCTGAAGCGATCGTTCCCGATGACTGGAAAAATGCCAACATTATCCCCATCTTTAAGGCCGGCGACCGCCAAAGTTCAAAAAATTATCGCCCCATCAGCCTGACATCTCAAGTGGCTAAACTCCTTGAGAAGTTGGTTAAAAGCCAACTCTACAACTACTGTGAAACTAACAGCTTAATCAGCGGGAGGCAGCATGGTTTCCGTTCGGGGTACTCTTGTCAAAGCAATCTTCTTGAGTTCTTTGGCTACCTGTCAAATGCTGTTGATGAACATATCCCCTGCGACGTTATTCTCCTCGATATCCAAAAAGCCTTCGACACTGTTCCCCACAGCCTTCTTCTCAGAAAACTCGAGAACTTTGGTATCACTGGCAACCTACTACATTGGCTTAGAAGTTTTCTCTCAGGCCGCAAACAACGAGTGGTTTATGAAGGACGTGCCTCAGACTGGGCCCCTGTTCTCAGTGGTGTTCCACAGGGAACAGTTTTGGGCCCCCTGCTTTTCCTACTCTTTATCAATGACCTTCCAGACCTTGCTAAATCACAATGTAGTCTCTTCGTTGACGATGACAAGTTGTTCAAGAGAACTCCTCACGCCGAAGATTGTGCCATCATCCAAGATGATCTTAACCAGATCAGTAACTGGGCCCTGAACAATGGCATGAAGTTCAATGCTAACAAGTGTGAAGTGCTTCATGTTGGTCCCAATAACCTCCATGCTGCCTATTTTCTTGGAACTGAGCAGCTCCCTGAAGTCCTTGAGGCCAAATCACTTGGTGTGACGTTTACCTCAAATCTTAAAGTCACCAAGCAATGTGCTATTGCTGCTCGCCGTGCTAATATGCTGCTTGGCCGCATCAAGAAGCATTTTTCCTTCTTCAGCACCACCTCCCTTAAAACACTCTACACTTCATACATCAGGCCACACCTTGAATACTGTATTCAGGTATGGAGCCCTCAACTTATTAAAGACCAACAACTCCTTGAGCGCGTTCAGAGGCGTGCTACCAAGCTTGTGCCAAGACTGCGAGCACTTCCATACGATGCTAGGCTCAGGGAGCTTGGCCTTACGAGCCTTCACGACCGCCGCATTAGAGGTGACCTACTCCACACCTACAAAATTCTGAGTGGGATTGATCGCACCGAAGCTAATCGGTTCTTCAGTTTGGCACCCTCCGTTGGCACTCGTGGACATCGCCTCAAGTTACAACGCACACGTGTGAATACCAATGTCGGGAAGCACTTCTTTTCATATCGCGTGATTGACCACTGGAACCGGCTTCCTCATAATGTGATTGAAGCCAGATCTGTTAATGGCTGGAAGGCAGCCTATGACAAAATACTTTCTGCCAAGCAGTGAACTGTCTCTGCTCATCCAACCATACAAGCTTGGCTTTGGTTGTGTGTTTTGTTTAAGTTTAAGTTTTAAGTTTAAGAGGCTAGAGGTCACTACGGCGGTCGGAGCAGAGATGTCCAGTCCGAAGGTTGCCATGCCGGGCAAGGTAGTGGTTCAAAGGGTAACTAGTTTATTAGAATTTAATTTTTAGAACAGAATTTCTAAATTTTTAGTCTTAACATACAAACTTAACTTCTAGATTTGAGGGAATTTGTGGGTAGCCAAACGCAATTGGCATTTTGGTTTAGGGCACCCATGATTTAAGGGTTTAAGGTCCCCTTCCTAAAAATCGGCTTTTTTTCTTTGTTTATGAACTCAGTGTTCATTAAATAATCTAAGATCACCGAGATCTAGCATGTGTTATTGTTGAAGCAAGAGTTTTCAAAAAGGTAGTTTTCCTTGTAACACTAATCTTGATTCAGTGTGATTGATTGATTGACTTTAGTGCAAGAGTTGCTAAAGCTTTCAAAGACTATTTTACATTCTGCAAGGGTCATGTTTGCAACTTAGAGAGTTGCGATAACTCACTCCGACTTTTTCTAGTCCAAATTGTAATGTGAACTTTAACTTTAAGTTCAGTGTCGATTTAACTGTAAATCGTGTGCTTTTAATTGTACAGCCCCAGTTTTATTTTTGTAACCAACTAGTTACTCCGTGTGTAAAAATCTTGTCATGTTTTATTAAAACAGAAAAGAAAGTTGTTTTGAACAACAAATTTTGACTTCGAGTCCGATTTAATTTGCCAGGGTTATTTTAATTACAAATCAATTTTTATTCTAACTCCGAAGTAGGCAATTAAATTAACTACCCATCGTGGTGGCAGTGAACCGTGATAGGTAGGTCATAAAGTTTAGTTAGGACGTTGACGCTCTTCTCCTAACCGTGCAATAGACACGCTATGTTGTTTTCACAACAAAGTAAAAACCGCCACTTATGATTTATTCTACGTTAACCACATGTACGCCAGATTGTCGGTGCTATAGACAGTAGGCACCTCAAGACCCTGTAAGCGCCGCTACAAATCTGGTGGCAGTGGTGGGATTTAAAAGTGCTGTGCCACTACACTCCTTCCCCCCTGCCATACTACTATGCCAGTTCATCTTAAGAAGAAGATGTCGCAGTAAAATCATAACTGCAACCCCCAGAGACGTCCGTAGCTAAGCTAAAAAAGCTACAGAAGCAGATGTCAGCCTTAAGACAACAAAAGGCAAAAACCACCCCGTATCCAGCTGGAGCCGGGAAGCGGCAACCCTCCCTTCACAAGCCATGAAGCAGCAGGCACGCCCTCAGAAGGCAGATGGTCCTTCAACCCCTGGAGAAGGTCAGCCACTGAAAAAGAGGATATGATGCTCCAAGAGTGAAAATCCACAGGACTTCACAAGTGACGGTGTTCAAACTTCAACTGGAAGGACAACCACGACATCATTTGGATCCGATCTTCGATGGGTGATTGGATGACGGACCGCACAGCGATTGTGTCGGAAATTCAGGTTAGTGCACATTGGTATAGTCCGGTTGCCAGGTCGAGTGTTTATTTTATGTATCCACCTGAGTGCTTAGGTAATGTAAGATTGTATTTTTGTGTCTCTGACTAGATTGAGTCATAAGAGAAGTGTTTAAGTACTCGCTCTTTTTAACTTTTAAGAGAGTTATTTTGCGGCTGCAATTTTAACGGTAAAGATTTAAAACCAGAACGTTTTTTTTTTCTTTAAACTAACCTAACTGTCAACATGGAAGATTTAGAAGCGTTAATCGATCATATTCACTACAAAGACTTAAAGAAAGCTTGTTTGAATTTGGGTTTAACGGTGTGTGAAACTAGACACGAGTCTGTAGATGTTATTAAAATTGCATTTAATAATAACAAACTCACGTTGGATGAGCTGTCAAACGAACTTCTCAGTGCCACTGAAAAACGTGATTCTGCCATTATGGCCAAAAAAGAGATCGCTCTCAAGGAGAACGAACTATTCCTTAAAGCAGAACAGTTAAAACTCGAAGTTTTAAAACTAGATCACGCAGCCAAGGAGGCCGACAAAAGTCGGGCCCACGAACTAATGGTACATGACACCACCGCCCAGACTAGCGATGCCGCTACGGCGCTGGCCATTAAGAAACTCGAGCACGAGTTAGAGCTTGCTAATAGACAGATAGAATTAGCTAGATTACGAAACGCAGACGGTACCAATCCAGTGCAGGTTTTGCCAAATGTAAATTCAGGTCCACGGCCCGGAAAAATTTCCGATGCCGTTAGATTGTTAAATAATTGGGGTCCGAAATCGGAAATCAATTCATTTTAAAAAATCTTTGAAGGTACAATGGAAACTCAACGAATTCCAAAGAGTGAATGGGTAGTAGGTTTACAACCTGTGTTAGGCGAAATTTTAGTAAAGGTGTGCGATCAAATGAGCACAACTACTATGCACGATTACGATCAGGTTAAAATAAAATTACTTGAAAGGTTCGGACAGACTAAAGAGTCCGTCCAATCGGCATTTCGCAGTCTTGAGAAAGAACAAGACCAATTATTTCACGAGCATGCTTTTGAGCTCGAGACGTTGTTTTCCCGATGGTTGTCACTCGCCGGAATTAACGGCGATTTCCACAAGTTGTCTAATTTAATTTTATTAGAGCAATTTTATAAGTCTTGCCCAGTGGGTTTAAGAAAATGGTTGCCGGACCAGATTAAATCTGGGATGCTACAGGAAGCAGCCAAATTGTGTGATGACTACACAACACGTAATAAGCAAATCAACCTTGATTTTGCAGGCAAAACAGGCAAAGTGAAACTGGCGCACAGCCAGCCAGCCAAGCTCCTAAAGCTTCGTCTAATCCACGTAACGGTAATCGAAACCGTAACTCGTTAGCTAACCCGGTTGGGACTAACAGTGACAGCGTAACTAGCCCAGATGCTAACGCTGATATTAGTGATAGTGTAGCTTCTAACCCTAGCCAAACTAACGTTAGAACGTGCTATAAATGCGGTTCGTCCTCGCACCTCCGCAATCGATGTCCCGAGTATGTCAAAACTCAATTTGCTAATGCATGTTTTCGAGTGGGCTCAGATGCATTAACTGTGTTAAAACCTAGCACTTTTAAAGCCAGGATAGGTAGGAATAAAGTGTTATGCCTACGCGATTCCGGGAGCAGTATAAATCTCGTTAGTCGAAAACTCGCCAATTCTTGGCCTAGACTAAAACAAACAGCTCAGTGCAAAACCATAATGAGCGACACTGTGGTAGAGTTAGAACAGGTAGATTTAATTTTGAAATTAAATGGAGGTTTAAAATTGCATGTTGTTGCATGTGTTTCGGAGGCTTCCCACTCTGTTTTCCAAATAGTTTTGGGCGTAAACGCCCTGTCTAAACTAGACGAATTACGACAGCCTAAAAGAAATGTAAACGATGCCCGCAATTGTAGCCCCGCTCGTCCCGTAACTCCTTCCCCCAGCCCGAACGCTGCTGACCACTGCCAAACCACGGCGAAAAAGCGTTCCCGTAAACACCGCACTGCATGGAGTCGGGCAGACGGCCAGCGGGATTGGTCCAGCCAAACCCGGCAGTAGACTTTCTGGCGCCGTCCAAGTCGCCCCGCCCTTCAGCCGAGGCAGTCAAGTCGGGCACAAAAGAGGCCGTTAAAAACGTCCCTCCCCAAAAGTGCAGACAGCCCGCGATAGTCCGCTTGACCATCCAAGTATAGATGAAAAATCCGATAAGAGTACTTGCAGTACCCATAATGAGCCAACTGGCTCCGTCAGACCTAATAAATTAGCGCCAAGATTCAATGAATGGATTGAACTACGTAACCGCTCATTTAGCAAGCTTTGTCAGCCTCCTAGAGATAAACTTAGAAGAGTTAAATCTGAGGACAACCTTGCAGTAAAAAGTGTGTCCGTTAAATCCAAAGCCAGCCCTAAACTTGCTTCTTTTAAGTGCCATTTTGATTTTTTCCCAGAGTTTGGAGAAATAAAATTGCCATGCTTTAACCTAACTTAGCAATAGTATAGGTTAACCAATAAAACGTAAATGCCGTTTTTGTTTGTGTACATCCTTGAAAATTAGGACCCGATGTTTTAAAGTTAAACTCTTGTCTTAAGTAAAGGGTGGAAATTTGTGATTGATCATCACAGTTATGGCTCTTTGAATTAGATAATTGTTTTTCGTTGGAGCTAAGGTTAAAAATCTAACCTAACCATAGTAAATAATGTCTTTATCTGTAAGGGAGTAGGTAAAACCTTTAAGTAGGACTCCAAACGTGATAACTAAAACTAGTGTAGTTTTTTTTTCCTAAATATAGTTTTCATAACTACAAATCTTGTGCAAACCACCAAGACTAACCCAAGTATATGTGTAAATTTTTCCCCATTTTGAGTTTTTTTTTTCTTGAAAACCTAAACAAATAGTTTTCTTCTTAAGTGTTAAATTGTAGTGAGTGGTAGGCCGCTACAGACGTGGCTCCATCTAGGACCACTTCACCTAAACATAAAAATTGTGTTTACTGCTTTACTGCCTTACTCTTCAAGACTATGACTATGAGGTCAAGTACAAACCTGGAAAGTCACATACTAATGCTGATACCATGAGTAGGTATTTTGTCTAACGTAAAAACAACAAGTTGAGTTTTTATTGTTAAAAGCTAAACAAGTGGTGGAGCCAAAATTTGCTCTGCAACCTTTTTTTTTATGATTAAAATTTATTTAATGGTTAAGAGGTACGTTGTCAGGACAACCTCACTCAAAGAAACTGTCAGCTTTCCCAATTCGGACCTTACACCTAAATTTTAAGTGCCTATGTTATTCTCCCTGTCACTAACAACGCCTTCCTGTGTGGAAGGATATTTACAGAGATTATACGACACGTTTAAATGTTCATTAGGATCATTCTACGGGAGTTTAGTGGTCCCTGGCTATCTCCTCTTTAAGTTTTCACGAACCATTTTTCTTTATAAAAATTTGACTCTGTCGTTAAAAGGTTGTTGCGTTATTATCCACAAAACCTCCCAGCGTTGTATTTTGTATTTGTAGTTATAGGTTCTACCTCAAAACCTTTCTGTGTTTAAATTTTCACATGTAAACACGTTGTCTGATATACCTTAAATCAGTCCAGTGGTGATTATTAACTTTAAATAGAGCATATAGTTGCGCATGCGCTTATAGTACCCTCTATTCCGATCCTTATCGCAAGCTAGGTCCTGAGGAGTGCGCCTCGTGGTTTTTTTTCGATGCTTTCCAAGAAAATAAAAACAGCATTCTGTGAACGGCGGACGAGTTAGAGCATTAAATGTTGCGATTATATCATTTAATAGTTAACAATTGCAAAAACATAACCTGTACTTTTATTTTGCTCAAATATTCAAACGGTGTGTACAATATTCCTGCACAAGCAGCGCGGACCACCTAAAAAGTTTATTTCTGTAAACCTAGTGTTTTTAACTTTGTCAATTTTGCGTTGATTTAACTTTGCGACAAAATCACAAAAACCAGAACTAAACTTAGTAATTTTACTTTAACGTAAAATTAGTGTTCCTTTTTAACTTGTTGATCCGGAGCTAGAACAAGTAGCTCAAAAACCTTTTTTCGCACACTTTGAAAGTAAATGGCAAACGACAAACTTTATAGAAGTTGGAACTTTCTATGTTGTTTAATTGCATAAACCAAGAGTGTTACTTTGCATATTTTTAGTTACATGGCTTGGCAACTTGTATTGTGACATACCGATGTGCACTAATCATTTTTGTAGGCTTTTATTTGGAGTCCAACAGGAACCCCGAATAAAATCTCCCGTTTGGGGGCATGTAAAGGCATGAGGCCTAAAATTCCTGTCGATTGGTTAGGAGACCCGACACCAACCATCAACAACTCGAGGACACCTTTTTTTTCTTAGCGCCAAAAAGCGCTAGGCCTATTTTTCACTTCCAAGTTTAAAAATTCGTATCTTCCAAGAAAATGGACTTCATCGACTCTGGTTTGCAGCTCTTAATAAATCTGAACTTTTGCTGTAATCCTACGAAAACAGAACTCCAAAATTTGCCATACTTTGGTCTACAACTCAATTTGAAAAAGTGCTCAAACTGAGCGCCGACGCACGCAATCTCCGTCGCCATTTTCTACAAACATGTAAATATTGATTTGTATTTCTCGAATTTATTTCGAGGCATAAAGCCGACTAGCTTAGTGCTGTGCTAGTTTACATTTTATTACGTATTCACTGTTTTTATTTTACTAAGGTGACGATTTTAGCAACTATGAAAACTTTGACTACACTTGCGTTATTATCTGCGACTGCAATAATACATTTAAATTTTTATGCGTTATAGCATTTTAAAAACACAAGCTGGTACTCCAAAGCGACCCCTGTACCTCACACCCCCCCCCTCCGTCGCTCTCCTACAGGATCTGCGGTTTCCCTCCTACCTGCAGGCAGGCAGCAGGTATATAACCAAGCTGAGGGAGAATTTCGTTAGCATATATAGCTCAAGGACTCAGAGGCTAGAGGTCACTACGGCGGTCGGAGCAGAGATGTCCAGTCCGAAGGTTGCCATGCCGGGCAAGGTAGTGGTTCAAAGGGTAACTAGTTTATTAGAATTTAATTTTTAGAACAGAATTTCTAAATTTTTAGTCTTAACATATAAACTTAACTTCTAGATTTGAGGGAATTTGTGGGTAGCCAAACGCAATTGGCATTTTGGTTTAGGGCACCCATGATTTAAGGGTTTAAGGTCCATTTCCTAAAAACCGGCTTTTTTTTCTTTGTTTATGAACTCAGTGTTCATTAAATAATCTAAGATCACCGAGATCTAGCATGTGTTATTGTTGAAGCAGGAGTTTTCAAAAAGGTAGTTTTCCTTGTAACACTAATCTTGATTCAGTGTGATTGATTGATTGACTTTAGTGCGAGAGTTGCTAAAGCTTTCAAAGACTATTTTACATTCTGCAAGGGTCATGTTTGTAACTTAGAGAGTTGCGATAACTCACTCCGACTTTTTCTAGTCCAAAATGTAATGTGAACTTTAACTTTAAGTTCAGTGTCGATTTAATTGTAAATCGTGTGCTTTTAATTGTAAAGCCCCAGTTTTATTTTTGTAACCAACTAGTTACTCCGTGTGTAAAAATCTTGTCATGTTTTATTAAAACAGAAAAGAAAGTTGTTTTGAACAACAAATTTTGAGTTCGAGTCCGATTTAATTTGCAAGGGTTATTTTAATTACAAATCAATTTTTATTCTAACTCCAAAGTAGGCAATTAAATTAACTACCCATCGTGGTGGCAGTGAACCGTGATAGGTAGGTCATAAAGTTTAGTTAGGACGTTGACGCTCTTCTCCTAACCGTGCAGTAGACACGCTATGCTGTTTTCACAACAAAGTAAAAACCGCTACTTATGATTTATTCTACGTTAACCACATGTACGCCAGATTGCCGGTGCTATAGACAGTAGGCACCTCAAGACCCTGTAAGCGCCGCTACAGGGCAGGTAAGCGTAACAATTGTCCAGTTGGTGAAAAAAGCGCCAAATTTGGTGGAGTTATAGTTTAAAATATATAGAATCCAACTAGAACCAGAAACACCTTGCCCCAAATCGGCATAGCAGGTATTTCTTGAGAAAATCCAAAATGGCTGCCAATATTGTAAATACTATAATGGCTATATCTTCGGTTGTATTAGTAATAAACATAAAATGTGGGTATCAAATATTATATTTTAAGTGTTAATGAATGTAATGGTGCTACTATTGAAGTGATTGCGCTTACCAATTATTCAAAATGGCCCACAAAATAGGGAAAATTTGCCGGATACTGCTATATTTTAACTCACCCGTTTCAAAGATACCTGATAATAAATTGACAATGTCTTTAGACCCAATATAATCTCTTTATCTGTATAATTTACCATTCCATTCAGAAATACGATATTCTAAAACTGGTGAGTTAAAATATAGCATTATCCGGGGAATTTTCCCCATTTTGTCGATCATTTAGAATACTTGGTGAATGATATCACTTTGATAGTAGCACTATTACATTCATTAAACCTTAAAACATAATAGTTGATACCCAAATTTGATCTTTATTGCTAACACAACTGAAGATACAGCCATTATAAGTATTTTGTAATAACAGTAGTTCATAATATTTTCAAAAAAAAAAAAAATTTAAAAGTTTTATTTCTTTCGCCTAAAATGTCTATAAGCCTTCCTGTTAAACATACTGAAAGTCCTCTAGGGTGGGGATCTATTCTTTTCATCAAGACTAAATCAATCATAATTTATCTAGGGACTGTCCTACGCCCATTTACAGGTGATGAGGGATGGGAGGGAGAACACAAACGAAAGTGTGTGGCAATTTTCGAATTCAAAGTACTCTTGCTAGCCCTCTAATAGCCCAAAATGGACATGCTTAAGATTTTCTGAAAGGTGGGGATCTATTCTTTCCATAATTTCTAACCGAACTTATTTAATTTAGGTAGGGACCATCCTACGCCCATTTAATGGTGAAGAGGTAAAGGCATAGCCCGAAAGTGTATGTAGATTTTCTAGTTCAAAGTGCTCTGCAAGCCCTTTAATACCCCGAAATGGACATATTTAGGATTTTCTGAAAGGTGGGAATCTATTTTTCCATCAATAATAACGAAAGCTGTTTAGCTTAGATATAAATATAAATATGAGTATTACTAAGGTACTTTGAAATTGAACTAGCCACTACACCAAATACTGCTACACCTTAAACGAGCATAGAACAGTCCCTATCTTAGCTAAACAAATTCGGTTTGGATTGATGGAAAAAATAGATTCCCATCTTTCAGAATATTATAAGCATGTCCATTTCGAGATGTTAGAAAGCTAGGAATAGCATTTTGAAAACGAAAATCACCATACACTTTTGCCACTACTCCATTACTACTTCACCTGTAAATAGGTTAGGACTGTCCCCAAGTTATACAATTTTGATTATGTAACGGCGGGTGCTACGACGGGGTAGGTGCTTGTAGCATTGCCGGTCACCTGGTGTAACTGGATCTTTCTTACTATTACTTTTGGTACTTTTTGGTTCAAACAAGCACAACTGCTACAGTCCCGGTGTAGAGAATGGAGCTGCTAATGTCATAATCATGTAGGCTAACAGTAATAATAAGCGGTAACGCTGCCACCTGGGTGGGAATTAGGCTAGCTAAGTTAAATTTGAAGAGAATTGTCTTAAATACTAACTTCTAGCGAACGACGGACGAATAAACCAACTGGGTTTTAAACTCCTGGTTTTATTTTTAAACAAACATGTCAAAAAATCATACCGCACTTTACATTTACATTTGGCAAATTTACAACTGAATTAGTTTATAAATAACAGGGGAAATTTACAGTAAATTCAACTTGAACAACAACTATGTTCACTTAAAACATTTTCAAATAGAAAAAGGTGGTTTGTGCAGGCACAAGTGTAAACGAGCGCCACCGAAAAGCGCCTGTTTTTCAAGAAAATTGAAATTTTTTTTCTTGAGGCATCCAAAATGCCTCGCCGAGGCACATCTGGCCGTTTTTTTGTTAATGGACAGAATCATTCCAAATTTTCAACATCTATAGCTTGCCCAAATACAAGATGCTTGGGGAAGCCCAAATCCGGACTTTCCACCAGGAAGTACCAGTAATTCACGTTTGAAGATCACCCCAAAACCACATCGCACCTTCAACATGGCTTCCATTACTGAACTCTGTATTTTTGTATTTTCATTTTATCCTTGTTCTTTTCGGGCATAAAGCCCCAAACTCTAGCTTAGTTGTATTTTAGGAGAAAGGCACTAAACCTTGTGCCCATGTACTGACAACCAATTTTAATGTGTGATATTTTTTATTGTGTTTGAACGATCGCAACTACTATGAGTTCAAACCTCCACTTTAACTTTATGCATTTTAGCATAACATCAAGCTAGACTATTTATTCATTTATTTAGCTTTTTATGATAATCTTTTACCCCCAGAAACGCTGCCATTAGTCCAAGTAATTAGACATCGGCATTCTACCGGACACGAATTTTCAGTGTATATATGTTTATTTTAGTTCTCCTCTCAGCCCGACTGGAACCCAACCAAACACTACTGATAGCTTGAACTACTATTAAAACCAAAAGAATTCTTACAAAGATCTGTTCCAAACAATTCCGTAAGTCAAACTGTGCAAAACTTCAAATCTTCACTTTTGCCCCCCTCTCCAGCCCAAAACTAGTTGTGGTGTATAACACTGCAGTTTACCGTTAAAGCTTGTTTAATTTAATAGTAATGTTCTCTGCATTACCCAAAGCCCAGTAATAAGCTTTAACAAGAGCCAAATCACGTTGCAATCATGTAAATATGGAATCCATAGCCAATAATTCAAAATAAAGGCCTATTTCCGAAAGTTCAATTGAGTAAAACTCAAAACAGGCCTGTCTTTTCCATCCCTACTCCTTCAAACGGCTCTGCACCCAGTTCTTTTGTTCATCCGACTTCTCCTCCCACTTTCTATTGTTCTCGAGGCCCTCAGCCAATCAGACCCCCGTAGCTACCCCGCGAGTCTGCGCTTACTTCCGGTAATGTGCATAAAACCCCAGCCCCAGAATGCATAGTTAGCACAGCTCACAGATCTCAAGCTAGAGAAGGACCACGCCAGTCGGGAGTGGAAACGCCATGTCCGTGGGATGCCATGCCGGGCAAAATGGCAGTGGTTCGTATGTTTGTTGTTAGCTTTTGAAAATTTAATTTAGGACCCCCAAGTCTAAATTCTAGTTTAAATTCGTAACATAAACTCTCTCTAGCTAGGGATTATTATGGTGGTGACGCCTGTAGCGGCATCTTAGGTTTCTCACCCCATAACGTCAGAGTGGTTCTCTTACTAAAAACCAAAATCTTTCTTATTTGTTTTAAACATTAATTCAAATAACTAACGGTTTGATCTTTGTGTGGGATTCATTGGTTATTCACTCCAGACGGACTTTATACGTAGCCGAGGTTTTTATAATTTGAGGAGTTGACTTGTAAACAGCAACTCTGGGAGGTTTAAAGCTCTGTTTTATCACTTAGAAACAAAACTGTGAAACGGTTGATCTTTCATGCGTGTTTGAAACATACTGTTTGATAGATTGTAACCAGCCGAGGCTGTTCAATCTTGCGGACGACTCTGCGGAGCGTTCAGTATTGCTTTTTCTATTCGAAAAATTAAGTAGTTGTTTTATTCTGAAACTCAAACGTCGTTTTAGTCAAAACTTGTGAAAACGAATTACATGTTGTAAATTCAAACCTTGTGCTTTTAAATACTTTATTTCAAAAGCTTCCGTGCAAACTAAATGTAAAGTGTGATTTTTATATTCTCTGATGTTATAATAAAAACCAGGAGTTTTTAACTTCAGTTCGTTTGCGAGTCGATTAACTGTTTAAGTGTAAATAAATATGTAAACCATTTTTAGTTTAGCTCTTGATAAACGGTTAAATTTCCATCGCTGGTGGCAGTGAAATACTAGCAGTATTAAGGTTAGGCCCCTTTAATTTAGGACCCTGCGCTCCATCCCCCATGCTGGGACAGTAGCCCTTGCTGTGCTTATGACGTAAAAGTCGCAATAATCACCGCAACACCTTAAGCTGAATCTCCGTGTCAAACCAGGAAACCGGAGGCGCTACAAGCACCTGAGCCTGTAAACGCGGTCTCGTATCAGACACTCGTGGTTAGGACACCTCAACACCATCGAAGAAAAAACCTGAGGGCAGCACTCTTACCTACCAGAAGAGCATCGTATTTATAGCGATTTCACTTTGAAATGTAAATAATGTATATTTTTTTAGGCATAAAGCCGAAACACTTTTCAGCTTAGTTGTGTTGTAGATGTTAAAAACACACGATATTTTTTATTTCTAACAGGTGACGACTTGCTTATTTATGAAAAATGTCCGATGTTCAAACCAGTTTAAAATCTAACCTAAACTGCAATATAGCCCTTTAAAACTAGCTGGAACATTTAATCTTTTGATTTGTGCACTTATTGCATTTTGGTAAATTTAACTTCTTGCCATGAACCCTACCGGAGCTCCAATGTTTATGTTTGTATATTTTCTTGGACCCAGTATATGATTTTACGTTTATTTTTTATAGCATCTCATCTTCAGACTTTCGGGCGCCTAACGAACGGCAACCAATGGTCGATCGGTCGCCGAGTACCAAAGTTTTGAATGGGAGGGATCTCATTACAAATTCTTCTGGCCAGCGCCAAGTACAACAGCAACAAGTGGAAACCGTCCACGCCCCAACGATCCTCGATTGGCTACAGTGTCGCCATAAGGCCAACACACCTCCAAAGGGTAAACTGAAACGCAGTTTATCAGATCGTGATGTGAGCCGAAGTTTGTTCATGTCCAGTTGGCCAGAAATTAACGAAACCAGCTTCGCAAGTTGGCTTGTGTCACGAAGTAAATCGTCCCCTAACCTAAAAGTTAGTAAAGACAGCTTGACTGATTTTAAATAAAATTAAATCGGTATGCCAGTAGTGAAAACTTAAATGCAGTTTTTTTTTCTGATCCTTTTTACATTAGGACCCGATGTTTTGTTGTTAAACTTTTGTCTTGGATAAAAAGATGTAATTTTTGTGCTTGATCACCACAATTATGACTCTTTAAACTAAAATAATTGTTTTTTAGTTGAAACTAAGGTTGTAATGCTAACCTAACCGAAAGTTAAAATGTAATTTTACCAGTAAGGAGTAAGTAAAACCTCTGAATAGGTCTCCAAACTGCACAACTAAAACTTGTGTAGTTTTTTTTTCCCTAAAAATAGTTTTTTTTCTGCAAGCTGGTGCAAACCACCCAGTTTAACCCTAGTAGTGTGTAAATTTTTTACAAGTTGAGTTGTTTTTCTACACTAAAAACCGGAAACCTAAGAAACTAGTTTCCCTTTCAAGTTTTTTTAAATAGTAATTGTACGCCGCTACAAAAGTGGCTACATCTATGAACACCTAACCTAAACACCAAAAATCGTGTTTATTGCTTTAAAGTCTGCAAACTTTAAACTGCTTCGTTGAACAAACCTGGATAGTTGTGTAATGAACCCTGATACTCTCAGCAGGTATTTTGTTTAAACATTAATTGTTAAAACACGTCATTTTCAGTCCAAATTGACTGGAAATTAATTTTCATCCTTAAAATTTTGTCAAGTGGCATATTGAAAGTGCAACCACAACAAAAGGAACTTTCAGCTATTTCCCGTTTCGGAACTCTACACCTAAATTTTAAGTGCCTATGTTTTACTCTTTTTGTCACTATCAACGTCTCCCTATGTGGGAGAATAGTGTCAAAGACTGTAACGACACTAATTAAATATTCATTAGGAGTATTCTACGGGGGTTGCAACTTGTTCCCGGTTGGCCCTTCTTAAGGTTTTTACGAAACATTTTTCCTGCAAAAAAATTTGTCTGTCTCACCTTTGAGGGCAAAAGGTCAACTCTGTCGTTAAAAGGTTGTTGTGTTATAATCCATAAAACCTCCCAGTGTTGTATAATATGTTTAAGTTATGGGTACCATCTCTAAACCCTTCAGTGTAAAATTTCCTATGTAAACCAAGTTGTTTGGTAACCTTAAACCACTCCAGTGGTAGTCTGTTAACTTTAAATAGAGCTGATAGTTGCGCATGCGCTTATAGTACCCTCTATTCCGATCCTTATCGCAAGCTAGGTCCTGAGAAGTGCGCCCAGGGGTTTTTCTCGAGGTTTTTCCAGATAAAAAAAATAACTTTCTGTGCACGGCTGACTGGTTAGAGCATTAAATGTTGCGATTATCTCATTTGAATTAACAGCTACAAAAACCCTTAAACTGTGACCCTTTATGGTCAAAATTTGTGTTTTTATTCATATAAACTTTCGTTTGCTCCAATTTTCTTTGTGGCCTGTACGACTTTCCTGCAACAAGCAGAGCGGACAGCACTTAATTTTTGCAACTAGTGTCCCTTTAAAACTTGTAATTTTTATTTACAAAAATTTCTTGAGCCACAAAAACGTCAGTCCCCCAAAAATATAAAATGGCAATTTTTATTTTTTGTAAACAGTGTATTTTATAACTTGTGGTGATGTATTTCACGGGAGGTGTATTCCTCAGAAGGTGTATTCCTTGGTGCATTAATTTATGCAATTTATTTACATGGCTTGGCAGTCTTGTTCTTTGGCATGTCTTGTGTGCACTGACCTTTTCTGTTGTAGCACTTATTTGGCGTTCGACAGTAACCCCAAATAGAGTCCTCCGCGTGGGGGCGTGTTAACGCGGTCTCGTATCAGACACTCGTGGTGAGGACACCTCAACACCATCGAAGAAAAAACCTGAGGGCAGCACTCTTACCTACCAGAAGAGTAAATCTTTATGGCGATTTCACTTTGAAATGTAAATAATGTATATTTTTTTAGGCATAAAGCCGAAACACTTTTCAGCTTAGTTGTGTTGTAGATGTTAAAAACACACGATATTTTTTATTTCTAACAGGTGACGACTTTGCTTATTTATGAAAAATGTCCGATGTTCAAACCAGTTTAAAATCTAACCTAAACTGCAATATAGCCCTTTAAAACTAGCTGGAACATTTAATCTTTTGATTTGTGCACTTATTGCATTTTGGTAAATTTAACTTCTTGCCATGAACCCTACCGGAGCTCCAATGTTTATGTTTGTATATTTTCTTGGACCCAGTGTATGATTTTATGTTTATTTTTTATAGCATCTCCATCCAAACTCCGACCGTAGTGAACCACTAAAAACGTAAACAAACTAGCTTTTCTTCAGTAAAAACATGCCTTGTATATAGCAATCCGTTTCCCAAAGTCGAATATTTATTCTGTGCAAAACACTTCGTTCCCCTCCTTCAATAGTTGCGATGCATAACATCGTAGTTTATTTTAATAGGCCTAAAAATCACGTTGTTATGAGTTGAAAACTCACTTGCACTTTTCAAGCCAGGCCTCTAAGTTCCAAGTCGGCAATTCCCTTTGTCAATTCGAATCCATCCAACCAAAACACTGCTTCAATTCCGTCAGCCAGTCAGAGCGCTCAAGCTACCCCGGTCGTCCGCGCTGTCATGGCCGACTTCCGGTAATGACAGCGCGGCCGATTTTGGTCTGTCTCTCCTCCTCCAAGCGTCCACCTCTTCCCCACTCACCCCCTTCGTCGCTCTCCTACAGGGCCGCGCTAACCCTCTACCTGCCTGCCAAGCAGAAGGCATAAAAACCCAGACGCAGTAGAGTTTCGTTAGCACAGCACAGCCCCGAGCAGCGCTCGGGAGAGCACAGCTCAAAGATTCTTAAAGCTAGAGGTCGCTACGCCGGTCGGGAGTGGAGATGCCGGGGTCCGATTGTTGCCATGCCGGGCAATGGTAGTGGTTCGTATCGTACTTAGTTTAGCTTTAAAAGTTTAATTTTTGGACTCGCATTCAAAATTTATAGTTTTGAACTTAACTTAACCTCGTAGCTTTAGAAGGTAAATTTATGGTGCGTCAAGCCAAACGGCATTTCGGACGTTGGCGGCCGTAATTTAAGGGTTCACGGTCCCTTACTAAAAACCAGCTTTCATTATTTTGTTTCTTTAAACGCAGTTTAATGTAAACAGGAACGGTTTGATCTTCGTGGAAGGTTGCTTTGATTAAACGCTCGGATCCACTTTATATGTAGCCGAGGCTTTATAATTTAAGGAGTTGACTTATCAACAGCAACTCTGGGAGGTTTAATGCTTAGTTAATTCACGGTTGAAACATAACTGTTATTTAGGTCTACTATTACTAGACAGCTGAGGCTGTTCGTAATTTAGAGGGCTCTTTTGCGAAATCCCCTTGTGGCTACTCAACTCACTTTTTCTATTTGAAATTGTTTATCGTGAACCTCGTGTTGGTTCTAGTGTCGAATTTAATGTAAATTCCCCCTGTATTTTATAACCTAAACTAGGTGTAAAGTTACCAAATGTATTTGTAGTGCGATATTTTTATTCATGTTTGTTTAAAATAAAAACCAGGAGTTTTCTTAAACGTCCGGCATTTTATTCGCTCGTTGTTTGCTAGAAGTTAACATGTAAGATAATTCTCTTAAAACTTAGCTTAGCTAGCCTAATTTTCCCACCTTGGTGGCAGCGTTACCGCTTATTATTACAGTTAACCTACAATATTAGGACATGTGTAGCTCCATTCCCTACGCCGGGACTGTAGCTGTTGTGCTTATTTGAAACAAAAAGTACCCTAAGTAATAGTAAGAAGATCAAGTTACACCAGGCGAGCGGCGATGCTACAAGCACCTACTCCGTCGTAGCATCCGCCGTTACAAGCCGTCGTAGCTTCCGCCGTTACACAAGGGGATTTCGCAAAAGAGCCCTCTAAATTATCAACAGCCTCGGCTGACTAATAATAGTAGACCTGTTTTACAGTTATGTTTCAACGTGAATTAACAAAGCATTAAACCTCCTAGAGTTGCTGTTGATAAGTCAACTCCTTAAATTACAGAAGCCGCAGCTACCTATAAAGTCGATCCGAGCGATTAATCAATGGAAACCCCACGAAGATCAAACCGTCCCTGTTTACTTTAAACTGCGTTTAAAAAAACATAATAAAGAAAGCTGGTTTTTAGTAAGGGACCGTGAACCCTTAAATTACGGCCGCCAACGTCCGAAATGCCGTTTGGCTTGACGCACCATAAAATTAAATACTAAAGCTACGAGGTTAAGTTTAAAGTTAAACTATAAATTTTGACGTTAAAGTCCAAAAAATAAACTTTTAAAGTTAAACTAAGTACAATACGAACCACTACTTTTGCCCGGCATGGCAACAATCGGACCGCGGCATCTCCACTCCCGACCGGTGTAGCGACCTCTAGCTTTGAGTATCCTGAGCTGTGCTAACGAGTTTCTCTGGGGCTGGGGTTATATACTCATTACCGGAAGTTGGCGCGGACGCCGAGGATAGCTGCAGAGGGGACGAGCAGGGAAGAGGAGGCGGACATCTTGGAGGAGGAGAGACTGACCTAGATCGGCCGAGCTGTCACTACCGGAAGTCGGTGTGGCAGCGCGGACGGCTAGGGTAGCTGAACGCTCTGAATGGATGGGGAATTGAATGCTGAGTTTTGGTTGGACGGGAATTGCGGAGGTTGAATTGACAAAGAGAATTGCCGACTTGGAAATGTTAGAGGCCTGGTTTTGAAGGTGCAAGTGAGTTTTCAACTCATAACAACGTGATTTTTAGGCCTATTAAATAAACTACGATGTTAGGCATCGCAACTATTGAAGGAGGGGGGGGGGAACGAAGTGTAATGCACAGAATAATTATTTGACTTTGGGAATGAAACTGCTATTTACAAAGCATGATTTTGTCGAAGGAAAGCTAGTTTGTTTTCGTTTTAGAGGTTTGCTACGGTCGGAGTTTGGATGGAGATACTATAAAAAATAGATATAAAAGTAGACATAAAAATATACACTGGGTCCGTAAAAATAAAAAAACATAAACATTGGAGCTCCGGTAGGGTTCATGGCAAGAAGTTAAATTTACCAAATGCATTAAGTGCACAAATCAAAAGATTAAATGTTCCAGCTAGTTTTTTTTTAAAGGGCTATATCGCAGTTTAGGTTAGTTTTAAACTGGTTTGAACGTCGGACATTTTTCATAAATAATCAAAGTCGTCACCTGTTAAAAATAAAAAATATCGTGTGTTTTCAACATCTACAACACAACTAAGCTGGAAAAGTGTTTCGGCTTTATGCCTAAAAGAAAAATATTATACAATATTTACATTTTTAAAGGGGGATTGCCATATAGACGATCTTCTTCTGGTATGGAAGAATGCTGCCCACAGGTTTTTTCTTCGGTGGTGTTAAGGTCTCCTCACCACGAGCGTCTGATACGAGGAGGACTCTATTTGGGGTTTCTGTCGAACTCCAAACAAGTGCTACAACAGAAAAGATCAGTGCACACAAGACATGCCAAAGAACAAGACTGCCAAGCCACGTAAATAAATTGCATAAATTAATGCACCAAGGAATACACCTCCCGTGAAATACATTACCACAAGTTATAAAATACACTTTTTACAAAAAATAAAAATTGCCATTTTATGTTTTTGGGGGACTGACGTTTTTGTGGCTCAAGAAATTTTTGTAAATAAAAATTACAAGTTTAAAGGGACACTAGTTGCAAAAATTAACTTAGTGCTGTCCGCGCTGCTGGTTGCAGGAAAGTCGTACAGGCCACAAAGAAAATTGGAGCAAACAAAAGTTTATATGAATAAAAACGCAAATTTTGACCATAAAGGGTCACAGTTTAAGGGTTTTTTGTAGCTGTTAATTCAAATGAGATAATCGCAACATTTAATGCTCTAACCAGTCAGCCGTGCACAGAAAGTTATTTTTTTTATCTGGGAAAACCTCTAAAAAATACCCCTAGGCGCACTCTTCAGGACCTAGCTTGCGATAAGGATCGGAATAGAGGGTACTATAAGCGCATGCAGAACTATCAGCTCTATTTAAAGTTAACAGACTACCACTGGAGTGGTTTAAGGTTACCAAACAACTTGTTTTACATATGAAAATTTTACACTGAAGGGTTTAGAGATGGTACCCATAACTTAAACATATTATACAACACTGGGAAGTTTTATGGATAATAACGAAACAACCTTTTAACGACAGAGTTGATCTTTTGCACTCAGAGGTTAGACAGACAAATTTTTTTGCAGGAAAAATGTTTCGTAAAAACCTTAAGAAGGGCCAACCGGGAACAAAATGCAACCCCCGTAGAATATTCCTAATGAATATTTAATTAGTGTCGTTACAGTCTTTGACAATATTCTCCCACATAGGGAGATGTTGATAGTGACAAAAAGAGTAAAACATAGGCACTTAAAATTTAGGTGTAGAGTTCCGAAACGGGAAATAGCTGAAAGTTCCTTTTGTTGTGGTTGCACTTTCAATATACCACTTAACAGAATTTAAAGATAAAAATTAATTTCCAGTCAATTTGTACTGAAAATGACGTGTTTTAACAAGTTAATGTTTAAACAAAATACCTGCTGAGAGTGTCAGCGTTTACGTGTAACTTTCCAGGTTTGTATCTAACTTCGTAGTCGTAATCTTGTAGGGTTAGGCTCCACCTAAGCAATCTGGGATTGTTGCCAGACATATGCTTGAGCCAGTGCAACGGGTTGTGATCGGATTCTATGACAAATTTTGTTCCATAGATGTAGGGACGCAATTTGGCAACGGACCAGATCAGACACGCGCATTCTTTTTCTGTCGACCATAGTTTTGTTCACGTGCTGTCAGTTTACGTGAAACGTAAAGACAGGGGTGTTCATCTTCTCCAAACACTTGTGACAAAACACAACCCATACCACGATCTGAACAATCACACTGCAAAATAAATTGTTGTGTGCAGTCGGGGGCTCTTAGAACGGGAAACGTCACCATAGAGTTTTTCAACGTGTCAAAAGCAGCTTGCTTTGACTCATCCCAAATGACGGGATCTGGTGCATCCTTTTTCAAGGAGTCTGTGAGACAGGCACAAATTTCAGAATAGTGAGGGACATACCTTTGGTAATATCCTACCAAACCGAGAAAGGAACGGACATCTTTCTTAGTTTGTGGTCGTGCGAATTTCTGCACGGCCAAGACCTTCACCTCGGAGGGTGTACGAGATCCATTGCCAACTTCATGGCCAAGGAAAGTAGCTTTGCTGAAAGCGACCTGCGATTTCTTGGCATTTACCGTCAATCCGGCCTTCTTGACAGCAGAGAGGAAATTATGAATGTTTTCGAGATGCTGTGGCCACGTTTCGTCTTGGAAGGGTGTGACAAACTCTTCCATGCCACGAGTGACATTGTCCATGAGCTTCTGAAAGCAGAATGGAGCGTTTTTCATCCCCATGTTCATCATGAGGGGAGCAAACTTCCCTATGGGAGTTGTGATGGTGGCGACCATTGATGCCTGTGGCGTCAAGCGCACTTGCCAAAATCCACGGTTGAGGTCAAAAATAGAGATAAACTTCCACTTAGCTGCACGCTCAATACATTCCTCAATGTTGGGAATTGGGTAATCTTTGGATACCGTATTGTTGTTCAGCTCTCTGTAGTCTACTACAGGACGTGGGCTGGCATCTTCCTTTTGAACGATGATCATGGGTGAACCATGTGGGGAATCGGTTTCAACGATTAAGCCCAAGTCAAGCATGCGCTTGATTTTAGTGACTATCAAATCCCTTTCGAATTTCGCGAGGCGATAATACTTACAGGGTTTGACTTTGGAATCGACTAATTCAACGTCGTGTGTGACAAGATCAGTGCGTCCTGGTAAAGTAGAAAAAACACCGTCTACTTTTTCGAATACCTCAAGGAGGTCGTTCTTCTGCAACTCAGTCAAGTTGCCTGTCTTTTTGAAAAGACTCATGGCGGCCTTAGCAGTAAGGTGGCCATCTCCAGGCTGACCTGTCCAAACATGGTCGGTGTGAGGAAGCTCACGATATTCATTATAGGAATGATTACTAGACCCCTCCCTAGGCAGATAGGGCTTGAGAAGGTTTATATGATATATGGTCTCTTTTTGTAAACCAAACGATTTTTTTACAAGATAATTAGTATCTGATAATCGTTTCAACACTTCATAGGGTCCATCCCAATAAATGTCTAACTTATTGGTGCGGGCTGGCTTAAGGACTAGAACCTTATCACCAAATTTGAACTTACGTTCAACTGCCTTGATATCATAGTATGATTTATTTTTTTGTTGACTACGAGTGATGCTCTCCTGAGAGAGTTCACGAGAATACTGGAATCTCTGGAGCAAGTCCAAGATGTATTCCAACACTGAGGGGTAAACGTCTGGTTCAATCCAATGGCTTTTCACCAACTCCAGTGGGCCTTTGAGGGCACTAGACTGGTCCTCCCCAGCATCCTCCGCCTTGTGTGAACCACATGAAGCATCAATGACCAACAAATTCTTGATGAAGGTCAACTGAAATAGTAGGCAATCAACATACATATAGAAACAATATAGATATTTTGTAAAAGCTATATGTGCGCTTCTCTATAGCTTTAGTACAAACTGAACTAGCTAAGGAATCCCCTCGAGATAATCTTAGTAATACTGGAAGCATGGATTTTGGTACGCCAATCTAGACTGTTTGTTATAACGAGGGCACTGACTATTCGATTATCCGTAGACTAACTCGGCTGGAGTGAAGCCAGAGCTCTCATGTGGAGCAGTTCTCAGAGCAAACATTGCTCCTGGCAGGCACCTATCCCAATCGTGGGGATGCACATAACAGACAGCTCTTAGCACCGATTTGAGTGTCCGGTGGAAACGTTCCACGCTGTTAGATTGCGGGTGGTTTACACTTGAATTAACACACTTTATACCGCACTTTTCTAAGAAAAGAGTTGTAAGTTCCGATATGAAACAAGAGCCTAGGTCGCTTTGGAGCTTGGCTGGAAAGCCTAACCTAGAAAACACAAGTAGGAGCGCGTCTACAACGCTCTGGCTGTTGGCCTCTTTAAGGGGCACGGCCTCGGAAAACTTTGCTGCCGGGTCAAGTAAAGACAGGATATACTTATAACCAGCCTTACTAGCAGGCTTAATGGGCCCTACGATATCGATTACGTATCGGTTGAACGGCTCATCGTTGTAAACGCGGTCTCGTATCAGACGCTCGTGGTGAGGACACCTCAACACCATCGAAGAAAAAACCTGAGGGCAGCTTTCTTCCACACCAGAAGAAAAATCGTCTATATGGCGATTCCACTTGAAAACATGTAAATAATGTATATTTCTGTTGGCATAAAGCCGAAACACTTTTCAGCTTAGTTGTGTTTTAGATGTTGTCAACACACGATATTTTTTATTTGTAACAGGTGACGACTTTGTTTATTTATGAAAAATGTCCGATGTTCAAACCAGTTTAAATTCTAACCTAAACTGCACTTAGCCCTTTAAAAACTAGCTGGAACATTTAATCTTTTGATTTGTGCACTTAATGCATTTTGGTAAATTTAACTTCTTGCCATGAACCCTACCGGAGCTCCAATGTTTATGTTTCTCTATTTTTATGGACCCAGTGTATGATTTTATGTTTATTTTTTATAGCATCTCCATCCAAACTCCGACCGTAGCGAACCTCTAAAAACGTAAACAAACTAGCTATCCTTCGTTAAAAACATGCCTTGTATATAGCAATCCGTTCCCAAAGTCAAATGTTTATTCTGTGCATTACACTTCGTCCCCCCCCCTCCTTCAATAGTTGCGATGCCTAACGTCGTAGTTTATTTTAATAGGCCTAAAAATCACGTTGTTATGAGTTGAAAACTCACTTGCACATTCAAAGCCAGGCCTCTAAGTTTTCAAGTCGGCAATTCCCTTTGTCAATTCGAATCCAGCCAACCAAAACACTACTTCAATTCCGTCAGCCAGTCAGAGCGCTCAAGCTACCCCGGTCGTCCACGCTGCTACTCCAACTTCCGGTAGTGACAGCTCGGCCGATTTGGGTCAGTCTCTCCTCCTCCAGATGTCCGACTCTCTTCCCCGCACCCCCCTCCGAAGCTATCCTCGGCGTCCGCGCCGACTTCCGGTAATGAGTATATAACCCCAAACCCAGAGACACTCGTTAGCACAGCTCAAGGATTCTCAAAGCTAGAGGTCGCTACGCCGGTCGGGAGTGGAGATGCCGCGGTCCGATTGTTGCCATGCCGGGCAAAGGTAGTGGTTCGTATCGTACTTAGTTTAACTTTAAAAGTTTATTTTTTGGACTTTACGTCAAAATTTATAGTTTAATTTTAACTAAACCTCGTAGCTTTAGAATGTAAATTTATGGAGTGTCAAGCCAAACGGCATTTCGGACGTTGGCAGCCATAATTTAAGGGTTCACGGTCCCTTACTAAAAACCAGCTTTATTTTTCGTGTTTCTTTAAACGCAGTTTAATGTAAACAGGGACGGTTTGATCTTCGTGGAAGGTTGCTTTGATTAAACGCTCGGGTCCACTTTATAAGTAGCCGCGGCTCTATAATTTAAGGAGTTGACTTATCAACAGCAACTCTGGGAGGTTTAATGCTTAGTTAATTCACGGTTGAAACATAACTGTCATTTAGGTCTACTATTACTAGACAGCCGAGGCTGTTCGTAATTTAGAGGGCTCTTTTGCGAAATCCCCTTGTGCCTAACCAAACTTACTTTTTCTATTTGAAAATGTTTTAACTGAACATCGTGTTTGTTCTAGTGTTGAATTTTATTGTAAATTCCCCGTGTTATTTATAAACTAATCCAGTTGTAAATTTGCCAAATGTAAATGTAAAGTGCGTTTTGATTTTTAACATGTTTGTTCAAAAATAAAACCAGGAGTTTAAAACCCAGTTGGTTTACTCGTCTATCGTTCGCTAGAAGTAAGAAATTAAGACAATTCTCTTAAACTTAGCTTAGCTAGCCTAA
Organism: Lithobius niger; assembly: GCA_023313725.1. Classification (NCBI taxonomy): domain Eukaryota; kingdom Metazoa; phylum Arthropoda; class Chilopoda; order Lithobiomorpha; family Lithobiidae; genus Lithobius; species Lithobius niger. The sequence continues at coordinate 33,808 of JAHWFP010071784.1, forward strand.
TTTTCCCACCTTGGTGGCAGCGTTACCGCTTATTATTACAGTTAGCCTACAATTTTAGGACATGTGTAGCTCCATTCCCTACGCCGGGACTGTAGCTGTTGTGCTTGTTTGAAACAAAAAGTACCCCAAAGTAATAGTAAGAAGATCAAGTTACACCAGGCGAGCGGCGATGCTACAAGCACCTACCCCGTCGTAGCATCCGCCGTTACATCGTCCATGGGCACTAGTACCATAGGGGCAACAAACTTCTGCCCAGATTTACCATTTTTCTGGCAGGTTAAACATGTGGATACAAAATTGTCAATGTCGGTAAAACAATGTGGCCAGTAGAAGTTAGTCAACACTCTATCCTTTGTTTTGGATCGGCCTAGATGCCCAGCCCATGCATTTGCATGTGCGGTGTTTAAGACTAGATTTCTACACTCTTTAGGAAGCACTAGTTGTTTCTTGATTGACGGTCTTCCTAAAGGCCGAAAGGGCTTGCGGAAAAGCAATCCTTTCTCGATGAAAAACTGCTTGTTTTCATCCTGCTGGTCCAGCGGGAGCTCAGCAGTTTGCCAACATGGTTTTAAAGTTGGGCAGTCTAACTGCAACTTGGCAAATTCGGATTTGTCAACACTCAGTAATTTATTTAACTGATCTGACTGTGGACCTAAAATAGCTGAATCTAAGCTATCAACCTTAGGTGAAACAAAACCTTCCTGTGAAGGGGAAACCACACTAGAAATAGAATCACTATCTGAGTCGTTTTCACTCTCAGATTCGATCTCACGATATTTAGGTTTGGATATCGGGAGCTGCTGTTCCGCACGAGTTTGGGAACGAGTGATGGCGTTAGAGTAAGGGGGCAGGGCCTTTAAACCTTTTTCTTCTAACACTGTTTGCGAGGGCACACCCAAAAGCATCTGGAAATGTGGACCGACGTGATCCGAAACGAGGGCCTCGGATTTGATTTTACCGTAGGGCGTTTGAACTTCAATCACGGCAATTGCGTGAGCTATCGTCTGCTCTGAGAGAGCGTTGTGGCAATGGGTATATTCACCCGTAAATTGCTCGTGCTTCACAAAATCCCTAGCAATGACATCGTGTGTCGAGCCTGTGTCTCTTAAGACCAGACATTTCATCCATTCACAGTCCATTCGTGAATGTGTTTAGAAAGAACTAATTAGGGAGGACTATTGCTAACAAAGTTACACTCTGCGTTAGAGGCCGGGTTTCCCTCTTGAGCAATACGAGCACGACACTCTAATTTTTTGTGTCCGGTTTTGTTACAAAAAAAAAAAGGACCTTCAAACTTAGGCCACCTAGGCCTGTCAAACTCACGGTTGGAGTAGTTGCTGCTGGCCGATTCTCCTTTACTCGGATCGGCAGTAGATGCTGCAGTACCGGCCAGTTTAGCTGCAGTGGAAGAGGCTCTGTGGCCACTTCGAAAATTGGAGGAAGCTTTTGAAGCTTGTCCAGACGACGACGCACTAGGTTGTGCCTTCCCTGATTTAGGGGCCATGTCCGCAGAAATTTGTTTCTGGTGGTGAACTCATCACAGAGTTTGGCTGCTTCGTGTAACGTATCAAGTTTAATTTGGTCCGGCAACCACTTGCGTAAAGCAATGGGACATGATTTTGTAAACTGCTCAAGCATAACTAAATTAGCTAACTTGTCATAGCTGCTATTTACTTCAGCTAGGGACACCCATCTTGAAAATAGGGTTTCGAGAGCGAACGCATGTTCATGGAACAATTGTTCGGGGCCACGTTCGAGTGAACGAAACTGGGCTTGTACGGCTTCCTTAGTTTGGACAAACCTTTCAAGTAACCTGATTTTTACTAATTCATAATCATGTATTTCTACGACCGACATTTGGTCACATACCTTAATCAAAATTTCACCGAGAAGGGGCTGTAATCCGACGACCCATTCTGTTTTGTCAATTCGTTGTGTCTCCATAGTTTTTTCAAAAATCTTTAAAAAACTATTTATTTCCGATTCGGAAGTCCATTTATTTACAAGTCTGACAGCGTCAGCAATTTTACCTGGTGTATTTACGGGAACACTGGGATTTGGGAGTGTTACGGTACCACTACTTGGACTGGAATTACCACTAAGATTAGCAGCCGTTAGCCTTGCTAGTTCGATCTGCATATCTAATTTTAATAATTCGTGTGCACTAGCACGTTCGCTAATCTGTGCTTCTTGTTCCTTTAACTGAACATCTCTATCCCTTATTTGGGCCTCTTGGTCCCGTAACGCTAGTTCGTGCGCCATACGTTTATCTACGGCGGCCAACTCAACTGCTTTCAACCTTAATTCTTCGGCTTTAAGCGCGAGCTCATGCTCTTTGGCTGCTAACTCCTTCTTTTGTAAAATGATAGCTTCTCTTTTCTCTATAGACGGGGCTAGTTCGTCAGAGAGCTCGTCTACGGAAATCTTTTCTTCCTCGACGGCATTTTTCAAAATAGTCACCGATTCGTGACGGGTTTCACTAACGGTTAGGCCTAATTTCAAACAGGCCTTTTTAAGGTCTTTATACTGAATGTCTTTAACGACTTCTTCAAAATCATCCATGTTGGACATTTTTAACTTTAAGCTTCAAAATAAAACTCTTATAAATGAAACTTCATTAAAATGCAGCCGCAAATTAATTTTACTTTTAAATTGAGCAGAGCGAGTTACTAAAAACACTTCTCTCCCAATTACGGTAAGTTTTAGCAAGAAATATACTTATTTTTGACCCCTAGCACTCAGGTGTATAAACAATTAAAATACCTAAAGGCTCTTAACTATAACACTCGGCTTGGCGGCCTTAAGCATATCCTATGCACACTTACCCCGTACACAATCACTGTGCGGTCTGTCTAGTCCAAATCCAAACTTCCCACCTGACGAATGAATCGGCTAGCACACTTCTACTGTAGTAGGACGTGTGGTTGAAGGCCTACTTCACTGGAACGATGGTTGGCGTTGTCCAAGGTCCACTGAATACGGCGACGGAGCTTCCTTCCCATGAATGGTGAAATCCTCCTCGCTGTTTACGGTCCACGGCTTGTTGATTTCCAAGACGGGGAGGGGGGGGGGGGCTGCAGTCCTTGCTTCTCGGCTCCGGAACGGCTTAGTTAGGCAGTGCGGACATCGGGATTTGCATTGATTTTTACTACAATGCGGGCATCTGCTTCTGTGACTATAGTGTTTGAGTCATGGACGTCTTTGTTGAAGGATTGTTCAACACAAATGGCCTAGTAGCATGGCAGGGGGGAAACGCTTGTGGGAACAGCACCTGTTCATCCCACCGCTGCCACCATTTGTAACGGCGGGTGCTACGACGGGGTAGGTGCTTGTAGCATCGCCGGTCGCCTGGTGTAACTGGATCTTTCTTACTATTACTTTTGGTACTTTTTGGTTCAAACAAGCACAACTGCTACAGTCCCGGTGTAGAGAATGGAGCTACTAATGTCCTAATCATGTAGGCTAACAGTAATAATAAGCGGTACCGCTGCCACCAAGGTGGGAATTAGGCTAGCTAAGTTAAATTTGAAGAGAATTGTCTTAAATACTAACTTCTAGGGAACGACGGACGAATAAACCAACTGGGTTTTAAACTCCTGGTTTTATTTTTAAACAAACATGTCAAAAAATCATACCGCACTTTATATTTACATTTGGCAAATTTACAACTGAATTAGTTTATAAATAACAGGGGAATTTACAGTAAATTCAACTTGAACAACAACTATGTTCACTTAAATCATTTTCAAATAGAAAAAGGTGGTTTGTGCAGGCAGAAGGGGATTTCGCAAAAGAGCCCTCTAAATTATCAACAGCCTCGGCTGACTAACAATAGTAGACCTGTTTTACAGTTATGTTTCAACGTGAATTAACAAAGCATTAAACCTCCTAGAGTTGCTGTTGATAAGTCAACTCCTTAAATTACAGAAGCCGCAGCTACCTATAAATTCGATCCCAGCGATTAATCAATGGAAACCCCACGAAGATCAAACCGTCCCTGTTTACTTTAAACTGCGTTTAAAAAAACATAATAAAGAAAGTGGTTTTTAGTAAGGGACCGTGAACCCTTAAATTATGGCCGCCAACGTCCGAAATGCCGTTTGGCTTGACGCACCATAAAATTAAATACTAAAGCTACGAGGTTAAGTTTAAAGTTAAACTATAAATTTTGACGTTAAAGTCCAAAAAATAAACTTTTAAAGTTAAACTAAGTACAATACGAACCACTACTTTTGCCCGGCATGGCAACAATTGGACCGCGGCATCTCCACTCCCGACCGGCGTAGCGACCTCTAGCTTTGAGTATCCTGAGCTGTGCTAACGAGTTTCTCTGGGGCTGGGGTTATGTACTCATTACCGGAAGTTGGCGCGGACGTCGAGGATAGCTGCGGAGGGGACGAGCGGGGAAGAGGAGGCAGACATCTTGGAGGAGGAGAGACTGACCTAGATCGGCCGAGCTGTCACTACCGGAAGTCGGTGTGGCAGCGCGGACGGCTAGGGTAGCTGAACGCTCTGAATGGATGGGGAATTGAATGCTTTTGGTTGGACGGGAATTGCGGAGGTTGAATTGACAAAGAGAATTGCCGACTTGGAAACGTTAGAGGCCTGGTTTTGAAGGTGCAAGTGAGTTTTCAACTCATAACAACGTGATTTTTAGGCCTATTAAATAAACTATGATGTTAGGCATCGCAACTATTGAAGGAGGTGGGGGGGAAACAAAGTGTAATGCACAGAATAATTATTTGACTTTGGGAATGAAACTGCTATTTACAAAGCATGACTTTGTCGAAGGAAAGCTAGTTTGTTTTCGTTTTAGAGGTTTGCTACGGTCAGAGTTTGGATGGAGATGCTATAAAAAATAGACATAAAAATATACACTGGGTCCGTAAAAATATACAAACATAAACATTGGAGCTCCGGTAGGGTTCATGGCAAGAAGTTAAATATACCAAAATGCATTAAGTGCACAAATCAAAAGATTAAATGTTCCAGCTAGTTTTTTTTTTAAAGGGCTATATCGCGGTTTAGGTTAGTTTTAAACTGGTTTGAACGTCGGACATTTTTCATAAATAATCAAAGTCGTCACCTGTTAAAAATAAAAAATATCCTGTGTTTTCAACATCTACAACACAACTAAGCTGGAAAAGTATTTCGGCTTTATGCCTAAAAGAATAATATCATACAATATTTACATTTTTAAAGGGGGATCGCCATATAGACGATCTTCTTCTGGTATGGAAGAATGCTGCCCTCAGGGTTTTTCTTCGGTGGTGTTAAGGTGTCCTCACCACGAGCGTCTGATACGAGACCGCGTTTACAGTTAGGCTTAATGGAAAGAATAGATCCCCACCTTTCAGAAAATCCTAACCATATCCATTTCGGGCAATTAGAAAGCTGACAAGAGCATTTTGAAAACGAATATCACCATAAGCTTTCGCCACTCTGCCATTACCACTTAACCTTTAAATTTGGTTAGAACGGCCCCTATCTAAGCGAAACAATTTCGGCTAGGATTGATGGAAAGAATAGATCCCCACTCTCCAGAATATGCTGAGAATGTCCATTTCGAGCTATTAGAAGCTCGCAAGAGCACTTTATAACCGAAGATTACTGTAACAACCAATCAACCAATCGAACAAAGGAGCACTCGTGTAAATTAAGGGTGGTAAACTTGAAATACGATCTTAGGATTCAATGGTTGGTTTTACCTAAAAGATGTATATCACCTTTCCTGCCCAGAATTGTGTGCTAAACGATTTTCCTTCACACTATGCTTTTGATTTGTTGACTGTTAAGAAGTTACAGGGTGGGGGGGGGGAGGATCATCCCCCTCCCTTCCTGGGAGGGAGTTGAACTTGCTATTTTTTCCAGTTACTCTTCATGTGCATTCATACCAAACTTCATGCTATTCACAGAAAGTGGAACATAGGATACCGTAATTCTTATGATAACCAAAATTATAGATTGTGGCTGGTTCCCGTGGCATACCCTAGGAGACTTTTACTGTGTTTAGTAGGAAGGCCTAACAGACATTTTTAGTGACAGAAATAAACTTTTGAATTTAACGAATTTCTACTCCCTCAATTTTGAGCTCTGTTGACTGGACTATATCTATTGGCACCCATTTTGGATTTTCACTAGAAACACCTACTAGGTAGATTCGGAAAAGGTGTTACTGGTTCTAGTTGGATTCTATATATTTTAAACTATAATTCCACCAGATTTGGTGCTTTTATCATCAACTGTACAATTGTTGTGTTGTTTTGTTGTTACCTGCCCTACTACATCATTTCTTATTATCCGTAACTTACAGTTTTAAATGTAAAAGCTTTCACTCTTACATCACATCGCAACTCAACTAGGTAAAGTTCTTCTAAAATTTCACTGCTGGTTAGCTTGACTTTTCCCTCCTGCCTCCATGCTTCACTGCACTTTCCACCGGACTAAAACAGTTGCACTTCTGTTGTCCCTTTAAAGCATTTCACTAACGACCAGTTTTACCAGTTTCACATCTGTATATTCCTAGATGAACTCATAAGCTAGACTAGCTTTCCTTCCACACACCGACTGCATACATGTTTTATCAGCGCCATTTCTGTACATGTCTCTACTACAGCATCCCTTGCTAGTCTTTCCTACTCACCAAGATAATATTAGTTCTGTGCACTTCTGTAGAGGCATAGCAAAGAATTAATAATGGGGTGGGGAAGCGTTAAAAAAATTCTCTAATTATTACTTGAGATTTTCCGATTTTTCTACGAATTTTTATTATACTGTAGTTCGGCCCTTCATACACAGGCGATGCGATGGGAAGGGGGAAGAAGGTTGGACTTGAAAATTTAATTTCTACCCAAATGGCCTAACGAAGTGAGACATTTATCGCACGCAGCATTGATACGGAGTACACTAAACTAGCAATGCTAGGTGCCATGGGCATTTCTCATGATACGTAATCTAACTTTACAGTACAAATGTTAATGAAAGAATCGTTTTAATTAAAGTAAATTACTGATGCGAATTTGTCAGTAATGCAAGAAACAAGACTAATTTCATCCAAAACTGCATACAAAGGAAAAAAACTTACAAGTAATGCTTTTAAGTGTAAATCCAAGAAGTTCACATTCATAAGACGGCCCCAAAACCGAAAATATGCCCGAATGGCTATTAAGCTTAAGAAACCAGTTGGTGAAAAGTAAAGTAGTAGTTTGTTGGGGGTGTTTGTCGTGTTTGGAGTTTGTTCTGGTTAGTTACTTGGAGTAAACTCAAAATATTGAGTGTAAGGTTTGCATTATTTTATACACTGAGGTCAATGCTTAAGTTCTAAAATAAAAGTGACAAACACTGATTGATTAATACATTCGTTTTAATATCGGTATAGTTTTAATATACTCTTGGCTTAAAAGTTTGCCAAAAGAAAAAGTATATCTACACGGAAAGAATTTACACAGAACTTGAAAATAACGAGGGAGGACTTTTGGGTAAAGAGGTATAACAGGACTAGAGGTAGCAGAAGACAAGGCGACCGAGCCCGAGAGAAGCGGGTGTACGACGGCGTAACAGAAGCTGCGGTGACGAAGGTTCGCACCCGAAGAAGAATCCGCCATAGCAATCACTACCAGAGATTCCATACCGCAAGTTGGCCAAACTGGAGCAGTGTATGGTCCCAAATATCCAAAACGGTGCACAGGCGCCGAGCGTACTGCAAGATCACCAAAGTAATCCTAAGCTAGGAGAGCCAGAAGGAACAGCCAGCTACCGTGAAGTCCCTAGGAAAAAAGATGAAGCATGGTCTGTCTCGGACGCTTTCATAGGAGGACTGCGCCACGTATGTGCAGAACATAGAGCTACGAGCCTGGCAGGAAAGCCAACAAGTTTCGCTACGGACATGAGCCTCAAAAGGGAGGATATGCTAAAAAGACAGGTAATGTCTATATTTTTCATTGGCAATAAAACCTGGATTTTCCATTGGTGGCTTGAATGTCAGAAGGAATGAAAGTCACCCATCTTCATGTGCATGTGCGCTGTGTCAGGCTGCATACCGGGTTCCTTGGCCACGCTGATTGGCCCCATTATTTGGCAACGCATTTTGGATCCGTTTCGGAAAAAGGTGTGTCCTGAGTTGAATGGAAGATTGGAGGTAAGTATAATTTTAGGTATTTTCTTTTTTTCTTTTTTTTTTCTCTAGTTGAAAGTTTATTAAGGCGTAACTATTTCTTGAACGGCTGCGTGCCCGTTTGGAATTTGTCTCGGTCTATAGTTGGTTTCCTGGATTATTTGGCCATGTTTTTATTGCTGTACATTAGATGCGTTTGCTTGTTTTACAATATGTATGTGTAAGTTATTGTGTCTAATTTTAAATTTCGCAAAGATTTGTTAACGTCTGTAGTGCAAGGCTCCGTTGTTTAGGAAAGAATAAAATATGTGTTGGGCTTTCCTAATTATTGTTATGTAATTCTATAGAATTGTGTCCCTTCGTTTAGTAAGGTTCGTGATTACCTCGTGCTTTAATTGTAGTGATTTTCATTGTTATTGCTGTTATGCGCGTTTTATTGTTAAGGTTCGCTAGCCACATGTTTTTCTTAATCTAGCTGTTTTTCGCGATGCTTTGCGTAATCGTTAAAATTTGGGTCCCGCATGTTTAGTAAGTTAGTACGACTGTCCATTGTGATTGTGATTATTTGGTAACTGTGAGGTTTTTATTAAGCTTTTTCTTTAATTTGCGAATGCATACGGCGGTATTTTTTATCCTTAAGTTAGGTTACAGCGTGTCTGACTTTTTTTTCAGGTGAGTTTCTTTTTCTTAAACTTTGATGTCCGCGTAATTCTTAATCTGGCTAATTTTTCAGTTTGCTAATTCTAGGTAAGGTTTGTTGAACAACTTCCATTTTCAAGGGCTTGTTTTTGTTACACTAAAGATGAAGTTAAGATCTGTTTATGATTTTTCAAGTAGGCTACTGAAATTTCTGCTTCGGCATCAGACAAAAAATGGCTACAATAGGACTAGACTTTGTCGAGAATGGAAATAATCAAAATATGGCTTTACTTCTTTTTTCAAAAATGGTTCAAGATGCTTAGGGTGATTAAATTTGGCTTAAGACTTGTAAAGGGTGATAAAATAAATAAGTCTACAATTTGTTAATAATTATAATAATAATAAAATAGTTCTTAAAAAGACTGATCCGTTTTTTGAAAATGATTAATATCTTGCTTAGGACTTGTAACGATGGCCTTCCAAAGTGTGAAAATTGGAGCCTGTAAAAGGTGGACCGGGTTGAATTGATTTGAATTTATGGAAATTAGCTGAGATTTATTTATTTAAATAATTGTAGCGTCACGCAGGCATTAGAACAACCTCATGTAAACATACATACATACATACATACATATAGGCTGTATATACAAACAGGAGAACAAAAACAAAAACCTTAAAAAATGAGACCTAAGCCACTGAATGGCTACACTGAATGGGCGTGTGATATGCCAGCAAACCTGCATTAAACCTATAAAAGTTCACTGAATTCACGTTTTCCGCCATTAGTCCATTCCAATCACGTATAGTTTTGGGAAAGAATGATTCGGCAAATGCTGCAATATTAGACTGAGGGCGTTTCACCTTCTTCGTTCGGATAGGCTTAAAAACATTATCCTAACTTTTATGAGAAAAATGTGGTGAGAAGTTGGTTTAGATTTTTAGTGGTGACGTGCTATTTGGTCTGATGGTTGCTGTGTTATTGGCCGAGATGGTTGATACAACAAAAAATAAATAAAAAATAAATCTTGGCCAAAAATCTGAAGTAAATTCCCTTCATCGTAATCCACTTCTGTTAAATTGGTCGGATTGTTTTAGGATTTGAAAAAAATGTATTAAAATTAGAACTGTCACTAAAATTTTTTTCCCATTTTGTTTAGTTAAAGGGCTAGAGTCGGAAAGGCATGGCTAAAGTTGGCTCAAAATGCCTAATATAGCTAAAATTTTTGGTTTAAGATTCGTTAAGGGCTAGAATTTTAGATTGAATTTTATTAGTCTGGAAGATTTTTCCTAAAATGACTTGTGTTTCACGATTCTTCGGCAAGTTCTGAATCAGGCCCGTTGTCTAGGCTGGATAGACCGCCAGCACCCGCCAAGTTGCCTTCGGCTGTTGAGTCAGCAGCTGCCGAAGTTACGGTGGTGATGGTGGTGGAAGAGGTGGGCCAGGTGGTCCCAACTGACCAGCTGGTAACCCCGATCCAGCTGGTACGCCGAAAGAATCGGCGTTTCAGAATTGGTAAGTGGTTTCCCGCCGAAATTATGTCTTTCCTTTATGAATAAAATTTTAGGTCAAGTTTTTCTCCTTATTTGGTCGAGAAATTCTGCCATTGTGTTGTGTGGTGGGGGGAATGAAAATATTTATCCTGATGATAGTTTGAACTTTGTTGTTACGATTCCAATCTTGGTGCTGTTGACCTAGATCCGCATTTTGACTATCCTTCTGTCCGAAAAATTGCGTGTTGCTAATATTTAAATGAACTGAATCCCTGATTTCGAAACTTGAAAAATAGTTTCGCCTTTTTCCTCTTTCTTTCCCCCTATATTGAGAATTCCCACGGTCTCGTCTAGTACTATTTAGAAAAAATCCATCCATGTTAACCTTAGGCTCATTTTATTGTCTAACCTCTTCAACGCAATGAGCAGCCATAAGACAATACCTTTTTATGTTCCCTTACCCTAAACACCTATGACAATATTTTATACCTATAACAAATTTTTATATCTGGTGTATCTGTACGAATCTCGCCGACTTTAGCCTCATCTATAGAATCCATAATCCTTTTAAACTTTGTTTGAGTTTTTCAACGTTCCTAAGTGCCCAAGAACTGACACTAAAGCAAAATTATTAATGTCGGGTGTGGAGGCTTTCTCCAGGGTTGTTTGGTTACTATCTGAAGCTTCCGGTTGTTTTATACGTCTATTTCCCGGTTTACGTGTGAACCTCTTAATTATTGCTTGATTACACATATCATGCAAATTCGGAGGATTAACAACCATTAAATGTGTTTCGATTTGATGGGTCATAGCATGTACAAAAGCTGATGTTACACTCTTACCTTTATAAAATATTGCAAGGTTATTTAGAGTCTCGAATTTTCCAATTTCGCTTACTGGAGTTTGATATGAAAGTCCGTTAAAATTCAGTTCCCCTTCGTATTTGGTATAGTTGCTCATTCTATTAGGCGTTCTACTTGAAGTAGGATGGAGACCAGCGAGCACTGAATACACGACTCACTTGTCAGTATACTTAACGTTTACAACAGCTCTTTTACTAGTCAAAAACTTGTCCAATAGGTTCATACCACAACCGCCACTTAACGGTACGTATCTACCGACGTGCACGTCACTCCTGTCAACATGTTTCATGATCCATCCTGACCAATGCTTTTGAAAATAATCCAACTGTTTTTTTCAATAGCACTGTTTATCTTATTTATTAAATAGTCGAACATGACTATCAAACGTGTAGTACTGCACAGATATACAGGCATTCTTTCAGTCTCTCCACCAAATCATATTTTTTCCAAAGTTACGCTGACACAAAGTAAAGCTTTAAATTGACGTAATTCACGGAGAGGAGTTTCGAATAAAGCCGATAGATGTGTTCTCATATTCGTTAAACAATCGTGCACATCACGGGTATCTGTATCAATTGTATAAATGTATCGTCTAAAGAAACATTTGAATGCTGATACATCCTCACGAAATGGAGGTGTAGGTGGTCGTGGTGGAAGAGAGGTAGTGGTAGGGATGAAGATACGTGCACATCCATAGAATGACGTACTAATCAGCGCGAGTGTCGAAAGTGAGCCGACATACGGGGCAAGTGACTAAATGTTTAAGACGGTGGCATATTAAATTAATATCAGAGGCAACGGTGCATCGACATATGTCGCATACGTGATGTCTGTCGTGAAATGATCTCACGTGACGGTATAGAAGTTGTCGAGTCCCATATGTGCGGCCACATCTATTACACAAGCAAACCATCGCATAGGAACTGGAGGAAAAAGAGATCATAAGCTCACTACAAAAGTTTATTCACATAATCAAATACGTACATAATCAAACACATACATACATACATACATCACAATCAGTTATAGATTTAAACAATTGAACAATATCAATAGGAGAACACCCTTTACATCTAAGACCAATATAAAAAAATACAAAACTGTCCACACGTTTTTGATTCAAAGCGTAGTTAACGTTTCAGTGTTATGAAACCACTTTTCATCACATCGTTTCCTTAAATGTAAAAGCAAGGAGTTGGTTAAAGGAAGCAATCCAAACGATTCGAAATATTCAGTCACGTAGAACGACCCAGTGCAAACCAGCCTTATTACATTTATCCAAGTTCATAATGCTCCAACCCGTCCGGAAGATGATTTGAAGGAAAAACACCAAGAAATGTATCACAATGAGAGTTTAAAATGTCATATATTTGTTGTGTTTTCACGATTTGGTCGAAAGCAAGTTTCTATTCTCATCAATTTCCATCAAAGCTTCTTTTTCAGCTAAAAACACTACAGTTACGTTTTGTGCTAAATCTTTGGAAAATGAAAGTTCTAAACGAACGATACCGTTATTAGCCAAAGACACGCGAGTGGTATCGTTCAAATTAGAGTCAGCAGTCAGACCATAGGAAAACAATGTATGCCCGCTAGACTTATATTCTGTGTATATTGTGGGAGCATTTTAGCTGCACTGTTGACCCTGTTGATACCCAACGGTTTGCCCCTCTCCCACTTAATTAGCTCCCTTTTACGTTCCATGGGGACAGCATCTCTAATGCTCATTGCTGTGCTTTTGATCGGCGACGCCGGCGTTACATTTGAGTGTTAAGTAAATACAATGCCTGTGTAAACAATAATTTTTAAGAACAATAGTCTTCGGCCGAAGCATGTATTACTCTTGTAGATTGTTGATAACACATTGTAACAACGTTTTCCCTTACGTCTCTTACACGCTCGCCACTGTTAAACAGTAACAATGATATAGAGTTGTTATCCAGATTGTTATACTCTCAGGGACGATTTACTGCTTTAAGCAGGTTGTTTTAATTGTTGCCCCCTGTATAACGACGTTCGGACCTCACTGTTACGTACATCCTTACTCTGTTCTCTCTCACGTTTCTTAGTATCGCTTCTCCCTCAGCTCCTTGATGAGAGGAAACGTCTGCGTGTTTTTCTCTTGAGGAAAACAATATGGCTGCCCAGTTTAGGCCTACGTTTTAGCCAAAGACGCCAAAGACTTCCCACGGAAGTAGAGACGATGACGTGGATTCTTCCTAACCGTTTTTCTAGTTCTCCCTGAGTGAGCAACTCCGTTATGTAAGACGAATACTTGCACAGACTTCCTACGCTAATCTATGCTGATACAAGTAAGGAGACAGACGAGGGACAGTACTACATCAGCCGGGACCAACGACGTACCACCAAAGGAGGAAATAAACAAGGAGTGTTGTACCACCAATAAATGGTATAATTTATTTCTTATTACTGTTGCCCTCCCACGGATCTACGGACCCCGACGCCTTTATGGCGATTGGGCTCGTGGGGGTCAAGAAGTCTTTCTACAGTAACACTATCTGTGGATCTTACGCTCTACCCCCATGTGCAACGTACGTCGGTAAGACCCGCGACAAATAACATCTACGTCACGTGTCCTCGACATTATGGTAGCAGTTTGGTAGCATGAACGGTAGCATCGTACGGTAGCAATGCGAAAACCCTGGGCAATGCGAAAACCTTTTGGTAGCATCGATGGTAGCATGAACGGTAGCATCGTACGGTAGAAGCAAAGAAATCAGCTTTCACAGCCGTTTCCAGGTGACCATTCAAGAGCGCTCTTATTTCTTAGTCGTAAGGACAACTATGCAGGCTTGGGCGCCTACACACCTCGAGAGACAACGTGCGACACAGCATACGATGCAGACTTACAAGGATATTCCTATTCTTCAAGGCCCAGATACCTTCAAACACTGGTGTGCATTATTTACCTGCCTAGCCGAGGAAAAGGGATAGATCCCCAAAGTATTGGAACAAGGCCGCCCAAACACGGCAGCAGTCACGTTACGAGAGTTAAATATTGTTAAATAACTGCATGGCTCCAGAAAAATGCCGAATGTAGACTTATGCTACTTAAGACATTATCTCCACAGTTAAGCGTCACCTTCCACAATGAGAGGCGAGCCCGTATTGTCTGGGACCGTCTACAAACCGACTTTGACCATAGAGATCCCTTCCACCAGATGTACAGACTCAACGATTTGATGAATATCAAGATGAAACCCTACAGAAGATGCGAGTTCGTATATCAGAAGGGCGAGATATATATTTGAAGAACTTTTGGCCACAGGTTACCCACTAACAGAGGCACAAGCCTGTATGTGGACTCTTAAGGGGAGTACAGCACCCTGCGTTATTGGTCGCAAGAGAATCACTACTGAGATCTGGTCGTGTTTTGGACTTGACCGCCCTGCAAGCTGAACTTGTGGATAGCCTAAACTTCGGACCCATGGAAGACCTATGCGTCCCTAAACCACAACAACAACTATATACCATGGTACCTCACACCAGAAAGCTCCCTTCTCAATCTCAGTAGCCAACTTATGCGGCAAGATATTCTCCTCCCGAATACCAAGAGTCCCGTGTATACTACAATAGGGACTATCAGCAACAGTGATCTGTGTTCAGCCTTGGATAAGAGTGATCAACGAACTCCACCTCCAAGACCTAAGAACCGACCAACAACTACCAAGGCTCAACCCTCAGAAACTCGCCAAAGACGGTCCAATCGCAGGTGTGTCTACTGTTCAAGTCAGAATCACACCTACCGTACGTGTGGTAGGATAGACCCCAACGACAGACCGAGAGGACCACGATGTTTAACGTGTCAAGGATTTGGGCACGTGAGCCTTAATTGCCCCTCGACACCAGCAGGGGGCCGAATAAACCAACAGAAAAAACGTGCACAAAATCCGACGAAATTTGGAGAGGCGACCAAATCCATCAGCAAACTTGGCCTGCCCCAACTTTATTCAACATACTGTGAAGCAATAAACAGACCAACAATTAAATAACGAGAACGATGTGCACTTTTTATGCCAGCAACATCAGGCATATACGTTAGGGTTCAAAACGGACTTGCAAGACTCGGAAGATCCTACTAGAAAAAATACGTATGTAACTAGTAATAAGGTTTTGTGTGATAACCAGGAGTCAAAAGAGGGTCCTATGACCTTCGGACATGACTCGGGAGTGTCCGTATTGATAGATCTAGATAACCGAGTTTGCATAGTATTAGCCGCTAATGGTGTAACAGCCACTGGTGTTTTGGTGGACGATCTCCGTGTCAAAGAGCGCGATCGTTTAGGCCGCCCACTAAAACACCATGTCATCTTAAAAAATGTGGTAGAGATTCCCTCAAATGCAAAAAATCACCTGTAGGCGTCTCGCCTAATAAATTCAGGCCTAAATAGCAATATTCGTACCAGCGGTGTGTACATTCGTGAGAAAAATAGGCCGCACAATCTGGTGATGTTTGGAGAGTGGCGTAATCACTTGTATGATGTAGATTTAGTCATAGATGAATCATTTGACGTTGAAACTGTACAAAGAGAGTTAAATATTGCTAAGACGCATGGTATCACAGGTATTTTGTATGGGTTTGCAAATACTGAAATGCACTCTGAATACTTTGCAATTCCTGCTTGTACACAAAATAATCAAGTTGTAAAGTTACAAAAGCCTTTTACCAGCGACAATTGCCTAAGACCTACCGTTTTTGAAGTGAGTTTCGCCTTTGATGCCCTGTTACAACATCCAACCTATCAACTGTGTCCGAAACCTGTACCCTTTTTCCTCCCTAATCGTAACATTAACGTCCTACAAGCTATGTCACGCAACCCTAACCTAACCTACGTGGATAATTATCCAACCTTGCCCCATTCCTCTGCCCTTTCGCTTCCGAAATTACCTTCTTCCCCCTATTTTACATGTACGGGATTGGATGTTCACCGTTTCCATAGACGAATGGTCACGCCTCTTACGACAAACTTAGACGTATGGTGAAAAGAGGAACCCTGGTTGCACCTACTTTGACTGGTAATCAAGTCGTGGCGTGTGACGTTTCTCGCCGCACCAAATCACGGCGCGCTTCGCACCCACCAATACAGTATAGGTGGCCTCTACCCAAACTCGCGGCTTGGTCTGCGGAAGACAGCCATTTTAGCACTGAACCTACTCTGGATATTTTTGGCTCTTGACCTTGGTACCAGGAGAGTGTTTTGTTGGCCTGTTGCTTCCAAGACACAAATTTGTGATATCCTCATCACCGAAATCCGTCGACGTTAGGCAGAAACTGGCCGCACACTGGGGAAACTTGTCACTGATGGTGCTTTGATGTACCATCTACTAAACTTCGCGACTTCCTTTCCTCTAACGGAACAGTACATTGCGTTACGGCACCTCGGACACCACAGATGAATAGCCTCGGCGAAAGAATAAATTTGAAGCTGAAGACCATCACCAGGAGTATCTTGTTTGATGCTGCGTTGCCCGAATGTTTTTGGGGATACGCTGTACTGGAAGCAGCGACATTAATCGTTTGCCTACTCGTGCCCTTGATACCGAGATGTCACCCTACAAGCGTGGACGGGTCAAATCCCCAGTGAACGGACGTTACGACGCTTCGGTTGCCTCTGTTATGTACACCTCCACCCCATCCAACGTGTTGGGCCCATGAGCCCCAACGGGGCCCCGAGGATATATTTGGGGTACGATGAAGACCGACGTGCCTACAGGGTTTTTGACCCCTATGCTAGCATGACTTCTGTATCGACAGACGTCACTTTTGTTGAATCCGTTAATGGTATGGACTACTTTTCGGGCACTCAGTAGACGCCGCCTCGCTCAGCATGTTGGGTGGAACAAAGTAGCTCTACGAGTACTACGTCAGCTTCCATGATGCCTATACCCCCTCGTTCGACATCCCCAGACACCATGTGAGCGGCTATGTTGCTGCCTTTACCAGAGTCTTCCGGAGGGAGTTCACTGCAAACCACCAATCCCGCTCCGTCTACGCGTGACCCAGACTCCATGCTCACAGAGGCCTTGCCCTCGGTGTCAGATACGACTACTACTACTTCTTGCACCTTTGCCTGGACCAAGCCAAGTATCAACACAAGTGCCAACTTTTGTGCCAAATTTATTTTAGCCAACCAATTTCAACTAGTAATTCTACTGACACTGTCATCTTAAATTTGAGTGCTAGACTGGATTCAGTAGTTAATTTTTTATGGGGAGGCACAAATCCTGCTAGTTGGCCAGCTTCAGGTGCTGTGCCTAAGCCACCATTAACTTGAACAACTAATGTTTTCAGTTCACCTGTTATGACACCTAGCAGTAATCTAGTTAGTAAAAGTTCAAATGTTGAAAATTGTTTATCATAGAATAATAAATTATTACCAGGCAGCTGTTGAAATGTTTAAACTTTTGCCTAAAGTAGAAGCTTTGAAAATTGAAGATTTCGTTGGTTTGAGGGACGAAATTTTCCTCTCAGCTTTTTCATGAAATTGGAGAGAATTTTAAAAGTTGAATAGGTTGGTCAGAAATGAGTGATTCACTTAACTGTTCCATCAGGGTTATCAGGGAATGCTGTTGACTGGTTTTTGGCAAATGAACTTTTTTCTGGTTGGGAGAATTTTAAAACCTTGTTTTTGGCTAAGTTTGAAGTATAGTCACATGGGTATAACCTAATTGCTAAGGTTAGAACTATGAGAATGCAGGAAAAGTTTCATTAGCATTTTAATAAATGCACTGATATTTTACAAAACACTGGTGCTATAATCAGTGATTTTGATCAAGTTTGAGCTATTTTGGAAACACTGAATTCGACTTTTCACATGCCTATGATGTCAAGAAAATTCACTTCCTTCATAGATTTTAAAATGCGGTTTTTCTTTTTCTTTCTTTCCTTGGGAAACATGATTTACAGAGGAGAGGCTAATCGAGTTCAATCTGAGATTTAAATGTTGGTAACATTAAAATAGTAGAAATTGTGGTAGAAATAACACTAGTTTCGTGGCTGAATATGAAGCGAAGTACACTTGTAACGTTTGTAAAACGATTGGGTGGACTTGAAATTCGGCCCCAGTGGGTCGGATCACCAGCAAAATCAGGTAACAGTTGGGAAGGCAGTAGCAAGTTAATAATTCCGAATGGTGGTAATAACGGTTGTGATAATCGTTTCCAAAGAATTCGATGCACAAGATGTTGAAATTCGTCACATGAAACGCAAAACTATCGTTTAAAACCCGTTGTTGGTTTTCCTCCATATGGAAACTTAGTTGGTCGAGTTAATCAAGATCCTGATGCACAAGAATTGGTACCCAAAATGTGAAATACCGTCTTCTTTTTCTTCTTTCTTCTAAGCCAGCCAATTCCTAACCGATATGTGTCCGCAAACTTGTTGGGTCACGCCTGCACTGGGTACTGGTTTTCACTAAAATACGAAAGGAAGACGTTGTCGCCACAATAGAGAATGGAAGCACAATGTTTTGTGTAAATGTTTCACCAACGGTTGAATTAATTCAAATGGGTTTGGATTGCGCAACGGTTGCCAATACTCGTTTCGTTGAGTACGGTATCCGGGTTTCATAATGGTTACGTAACCGATTGCGCAACGAGTGGTAACTTTTCCACTGACCTTGATAGAAAGCACAATCTGACCGGTAATTCTTGAAATAAATTTACGGCGGTCAGCAGATTTGCAACCAACGTTTGCAGCGAACAATTTAGTTTGGCAGGATAAAACCAACGAAGTGTAGTTATTAATCCAAGATAAAACCTTCAGAAGTCATTAAACTAAGACGGGAGCCAGGAAACTACGGCTAGCGGCCCCAGGCACCCACAGACCTAGATAAGTTAACTGCCCTAGGGAAGGAAATTCATAACAAAGTAAATGTGAGTGAAGTCTTGATTGTTGACGTAACGGGAACAGTTCTTCGCTCTTCAGCGTGTTAATGACGGTAGGAAGAAATTCAGTGCGAAGTTTGGCTTGAAAAGCCCAATAGTTGGTATTCGGGATCGGTACCGATCACGTTAGAGCCCAATACAGTTTTTTTTTTAATTTAAAGAGCAGTAGTTACGACAGCACGTGGCACCGCGTGCTTATGAGAGTGCAAAAGTTGTTAACAATACGTTGAATACAGATCTTTCTTATCCAGAGTGTGTCAGTGTATAGTAAATTAAAATTTGAAAGTAAATAATAGTCGGATTTAATTAATGGTGGTACACAGATAAGTTTTTAAAACGAGTTGAGCAGGGAAGGTAGCGTAGTATGACACCAGGTTCATAAATTTTGCGCGTGGAAAAGAAAGGGAACGATTATAGTCTGAAGGCGTATGGTGAAGGCGGATTTTTTTTAGTAATGTGAAAGAATTGTTGCGTTGGGCTAGTGGTTGACAAAATATAGTAGGGAATCACGGATAGCTTTATAGTAATGGAAAATACAGTGACCTAAGGGCACCTTCGCCTTGGTTGAAGGTGGCTTGCTAACCAGTAATTAGACAGTAAAGTGTTGGAAATCTCATTGGGACATTTAGACCTGTGGCAGTCCAGATGCGGAAGGGCGCATCGCGGATGTGCTGCCTAGACGATACGGATCTGGAAGCGACTTAAATGATTCCAGGCTTGGGTAAATAAACTGGTTAAAGCTTGTTTTAAAGGTGGTAACTGGTTTAACCAAAATGACGTCGACGCTTGGTTAGATCGAGCGGAGAAATTAAAAAGACAAATAAACTTAACCTTTGTGTAGACTTAACAGAGAGGTGAAACGAAGGATCAGGTTAATATGCCTTCTTGGCATAAATTGAGCAAAGTTGATAATAAACAATGTTAGAAATTATGTAGATATGTGGTTACGTTAAAATGCAAACTTAACTTGTACACGTGGTTAAACGTATCAAAGTAAATTCACAGTGCGGGTCTTAGCAGGCTCGTACGGGGACTTGAACGATGAGAGTTTCTGGAAAGGCCCACTGGTACGTTGGGCTAACACCTATACTTACATCTTAGTGGTGCTTGATTGTTGAAGTGCTTGAATCGTTTCTGCTTAATATCGCTGAAACTAGAACTTTAGTTAGAACGCTGATAGACGAAGTGTTTTCAAAGTGTTATCGGTTGATGTTCGGGATGGAGGCAACAGGTCCGACGTTGGGAATAATGTTCCCGACAACTAATGTTGGCATTAAAA
Source organism: Lithobius niger (assembly GCA_023313725.1). Lineage (NCBI taxonomy): Eukaryota > Metazoa > Arthropoda > Chilopoda > Lithobiomorpha > Lithobiidae > Lithobius > Lithobius niger. The sequence goes on from JAHWFP010071784.1 coordinate 54,098, forward strand.
ATAACGGCAACTAATGGTGATGACGCGATTTACCCATAGTCAATTAATAACGAATAGGGTATTACGAATGCCGTTTCACAACTTAAACTGAATTTCACATATACGAACAATTATTAATAAATAGAAAACGGGTAAGTGTTTGCATTGGAATTGCACACGGTTCCTTTTTCTTCTTTTGTGTGAAGATGGCGGTAATTTGTTTTTGTAATTACGAAATTGTTAGGAATTAAAGACATTATGGAGAATTCAATCTTATTTTAAGGAATAATGGCTGTGTTTCTTCGGGATCTTCTTTCGGCAAGCAGTAGCTAAAATCTAGAAACATTTTCATATGCAATCAAAAAAACAAAAAACTTTAGGATAGAACTTGATGAATGCTAAAAGAAATTACGGTAAATGCAAGCTGTCTGGTTAACGCACAATTTTTCACGGATCGTTGATTGTAGTTGTTAAAATGAATCGTATGAAAGCTTGAAATTGAAAGATTGTAGATAATTGGTAGAATTTGTGGGGAAATAAGGAATTAACCAAATTTTCACTGGACAGATCAAACCAATAGGAAGTGTACCGTGCTAACCTAAAGTTTAGCTAAACTATTACGAAAACTAACACTAATGTATGACCAAACGTGAGGGCGACAGAAAATTGAACTTAAACTTTTTTTTTTCCTCATAGCTTTGTTTTTCTTTTTTTTTCCTTGCACATAGAAAAGTTGAATAACGAGGGTGACAGGATTTAACAATGTTTTAAAATAAAAAGTGGCAGCTAGCAGATTGCGTCTTCATTTGTTCGTCTACCCGCTGCTAGTTAATTGTAAACCTCGTCCGGAATTCCGGAGTCGGGACTGCCATCTGAAAGAACAGAATTAAGGAAATAGGCGAATTTAATTCTTTCTTTTTCTTAGAGCTACTAACCTTCGATGTCCCTGAGGTCCGTGAATAGAGGTGACGTACTACTAAGAGATTCAATTTCGACGGCATTCTCAGCAGGAGGCTCGAGTTGATCCAGTCCTCCATGAAATTAGGATGGGTAGGCGTAGGTACTCGCCAGACCAGGTCTGGTCCGTCATTAGGGTCAACTTCTCCGTGCTGGAAATGGTCGTGAAACACATTATAACCATATAAAATCATAGGTAGAAGACTATTACACACTCGGTGGCCCCGGCCCAACGGTTCTCGCTAGTACTGGTACTTACGATTGAGCCGAATCCCATTAAGGCAGAATAGAATTTCGTGATGTTTTCATTCTCTTCGAGTTCAGCTTGGTGGTTTTCCATTTTCGCCGTTTTGAATAGTTTTGAGTATTCAAGGAATTCTAGTAGGAATGGCACGTGTTCATGCAATTTCACTTAGTAACCGTTCCCTAGCAACTTGAATTGTAATTTCAGTTCATGAATCGATCAGCTGGTGGTGTTTATTAAATACAACAATACTTGGGTCTAACAATTAGAAGTTTATTGCTAATTGAACGAAACGAATTGTTACCGCGTTAGTCTTTTGAAACGCGCGGTTACCGGCAATTAGCAACCGATTTTGTCTATGAGATTTTTGAAATAAAAAACCTTAAACTTGTTTACCGTCCAACCAATAACAGGTGGTTATAATCGTTTGAAATGAATTTTCGTGCGTTAAGCACTTGGGTTTTTTTTTTTCTCTCTTCTATTGACTGTTTTTGCACTGATTGATTGTGAGTGTATTTTAAAGGTTAGAAAAAAATCGTTTTTGCTTCTGCATAATTTTCGTGAAAATGTTCAAGTAATTAAGTTTGCGTAGCGGGTTTTACGGGAATAATGTCTGAATTTTGACGCTCAAAGATTTCCCAGACTTTACAAAAACATTACTAATAATAGTACGTAATATCACCCTGCTGGAACAGTAAAACGGTTAAATTATTAGCAGATAAAAAGCTTAAACGTCCCCATAGCATCCTTAATTGTAACTTGTTGTTAGTGCGCACCTTCTTGGTATTATTTTTGAATAATTTCTGAGAAACTTGATTATTGTATGAGTAAATAGCTTAACGTAATGAATAATTTTCACTTACCTTGACGAAGCGAGGGCGCTTCTTTTCGGGGGCGGTAACTCTGCAACGACGGTTTCCACAGCTTCCTTAAGCTAGGGCCTTAGGTGGCCTCTTTATCTTGATGCTATGGCTCCATGCTATGTATTCTGTATACTCTGTATCTTTATTAATGTATTCCAGTAATGCTATGTACTTTGATGTATGGTCCAGTCCCTGGAGATCAGTGGTCTGGATGGCTCTGGCCTTGCCTGCCCCTAGGGGTAGCTGCTAGCAGAGATGGATCATGGGATACCAGGATATAGTACAGGAAGTACCTTGCACCACCAGTGGCAGGTACTGGCTGCAGCTCTAGGTACTTAAGGCCTTGCAGCCCCTTGCAGCCTCACTCTGGGGCCTGGTCCCCCGACCAGCCACAGCTCTCCCTGAAGTGTGCCATCCTGCTAGAAGCCCGACTTAGAGCATCCTTGAACCACTGGACAACATCTCCTAAGGACTGACCGCATGGCCCTGGAATAAACCCTGAAATTACCATCATTTTTGGCATTCTTCCTTGTACCGGGCATAGTGGGGTTGCAACGGGATGGTGCACAGTTGAATCCAGTGAATGATACACTCCCTACCCAGTCGACGCCCGTTACTGGCAGTCACTCCACCATTTCCTTTGAAGAATGCTCGCCGGTTTTACCCTCAACTTCCGCGTCTTCCCGCCACACTGCCTCTGCGGGTGGAACGGTGCGGAAGAAAGGGACAAGACCTGAGCCTCGACAGCCCCATTTAGCCCGCAACACCTACCGGTCTCTACTCACCGCCGCTAGTGCTTCACCCTGTCATCGTTCACTCCGCTTGCAAGGCATAGATCCTACCCCTTTAATTTGTAGCGGCGTCGACCCAAAACTGTGTGCCGGCAAACGTCACTAATCGTACTGGTGCGGATACTGTATTGCAAAGTTAGGCTACTGGTCTTTCTTTCCCATTTTGCAGGGTTTCAGGACAACAAGCATAGCAGGCCACTATTCAAGGAGGGAGCGACGTTGCGGACTAATGCTTTCATAAAACTAACCTAACTTGGCAAGCGGTAATTCTTTGCTGCCACCATGGGAAAAAACGTGCATTTACTAGCAGTTAACTTTAAACTAAAATTTTCTAAGTTTAAGTAACTAAGTAAATAATGTTTGGAAACACACAGAAGCTCTATTTACATTTATTGAACATTGGTTAATAAAATATTTACAAAAGCAGTTTGCAGTTTCATTTTGGTTACAAAAAAATCTTGCTTTTAGATTTCAGCAACAACAAAAAAATATCGTTAAGTAAATCGTGCTTAACACTCAAGTATCAACAACGATCAAGAAATTTCACCAACTTCAAACTAGAAGTACATTTTCGTAAAAATGCAAGTAATATTGAACAAAAAATTCAACTCACATGAGGTCACTGACGACGATTCACATGCAACCTTTAGCTGTCTGGTTAAGATGCTAGTCTTTGGTTTTACTTTGGAAAAAATTTCACGTTTTGAAAGTGTTAACTTGAAACGGGAATGAAATTAAAGTTTTATAAAATCATCCCAAAAATTATTTCACCTGCACAAACCTACCCCGATCGCGATAATTAGGTTTAAGTTACATTTAAGTTTTCAAATAAATGGCCTAAACGAAATTCAAGTACAACTAAGTAACTTACATGTCCTCTACCTGGCCCAGTTTTGGCGCCAATTACGGCGGCAGAAGAACATCGCTCTCCCAGAGAACGTGACGATTGTGGTTGTGAGGTCGAGCTATGCTAACGATATTTTCACAAGCTTGGGTTTTTATACTTCGGAAACGGCTCCAACTTGCCTTCTGCGCGGACCCCGAGGAATGCTGGACATGTAAGGCACCTCAGGATTTGTTTAGAGCCTAAATTTCCAAGTGTCCAATTCACTGGTTGGTGCAGAGTTTTGGTCAGCCAAATTCGGCGCCAACGACGCTCGAGCACTTCCGGTTTGCCTGGGAGAGCCGGTCGTTTCACTTACGCAAGTAAAATTCCAACATGGCGCTAAAGCATTAAGCTGAGGTAGCGGACACGTTTTGCCTCCTAGTTTTAAAACTACCCATCCGAATTTAAAAAGGTAAATATATTTGGAATCTGAACATTATTAAGATCAAAGGCTAGGCATCTTTCATGAAGATTTAAGACAGACTTTGAAGACAATAGTAACTGAAAACAGCGACATTAGCGCTAACAAACCTGCGTCGTACACGAGTTGTGGCAAGTTATAAACAGTTTCAGACATCAATAAAATCGATTATTATGCTGTGTGAAGTACCCCTTGTAAACGAGCGCCACCGAAAAAACGCCTGTTTTTCCAAAAATGAAATTTTTTTTTCTCGAGGCACCCAAATGCCTCGCCGAGGCATATCTGGCCGTTTTCGCAATAATGGTCCGATTTCCACAAACTCTTCAACGTTTAATAGCCTGTCAAAATACAAGACTCTTGGGGAAGCCCAAATTCGGACTTTCTTCCTTGAAGACCATTGAAACTACATTTGAAGATTGACCAAAACCGACTACATCGCACTTTCATCATGGCCGCCATTATAAAATTCTGTATTTTTGTATCTTCATTTTATCCTTTTCTTTTAGGGCAAAAAGCCCAAACATACTAGCTTAGTGTATTGTATGAGGTTTATACAGACTACCAATTTGCAGTGTGATATTTTTTATTGTGTTTGACGGCCGCAATCCATATGGAAAATTTCCACAACGATCGAATTTTAACTTCAAAATTTTAAAGGTTAAATGTTCTCTGTAACTTAATGCGTTATAGCATTCAATTAAGCTAGTTTACTTAACCGCATTTATACTTTATTTATATTCTTTTACCCCCAGAAACGCTACCATATGTCCAAACGTATAAACGCATTACGACCTGGCATTCTACCGGACACGAATTTCTCAGTGTATATATGTTTATTTTAGTTCTCCTCTGGACCTGACTGTGACCCACCGAAACCTCCAAATAGCTGGATCTACTATTAAACACTAAAAGAATTCTTAAAAAGATCTGTTCAAACCAAATCCGAAAGTCAAACTGTGCAAAAACTTCGAATTACCCAATTTTGCCCGCCCCCCCCCAGCCAAAACTAGTTGTGGTGTTTAACACTACAGTTTACCGTTAAAGCTTGTTTAATTTAATAGTAGTGTTCTAGACATTACCCAAAGCCAAGTAATAAGCTTTAACAAGAGCCTAATCCCGTTGCAATCATGTAAATATTCAATCCGTAGCCAATAATACAAAGTAAAGGCCATTTCCGAAAGTTCAATTGAGTGAAACTCAAAACAGGCCTATCTTTTTCCGTTTTACATGTTCCTACTCCTTCAAACGGCTCTGCACCCAGTCCCTTTGTTCAACCGACTTCTCCTCCCACTTTCCATTGTTCTCGAGGCCCTCGGCCAATCAGACCCCCGCAGCTATCCTCGACGTCCGCGCTTTCCCTCCTCTCCAGCATAAAACCCCAGCCCCAGAATGCATAGTTAGCACAGCTCACAGATCTCAAGCTAGAGACCGGTCACGCCAGTCGGGAGTGGAGACGCCATGTCCGGAGAATGCCATGCCTGGCTCGATGGTAGTGGTTCGTATGTTGTAGTTTAGCTTTTGAAAGTTTAGTTTAGGACCCCCATATTCTAAATTTTAGTTTAAAACTTAACTTAACTCTCTAGCTAGAGAATATTACGGTGGAGACGCCTGTAGCGGCATCTTAGGTTTCCTCTCCCCATAACGTCAGAGTGGTTCTCTTTCTAAAAACCAAATTTTTCCAGTTTGCTTTAAATGGATTTTTAATTTAAACTAAATGACGGTTTGATCTTTGTGGAAGTCAAATTGAAACAAACTGATGCCTAAGTGTAAAATTGCCGGGCTTTTTATTACTTAGAACAGTTCTCGAGGGAACTAAGGGAGGTTGATCTTTTTGTACTTGGAAAACTTAGAAACATAACTGTGGACGGTTGATCATAAGAAACATACTGTCAGATAGACTTTAATCAGTTGCGGCTGTCAAGTCTTGCGGGTGTCTCCGGGAGCACTCATGATTTACTTTTTCTAATGTGAAAATTTAAAACTTTATTCAAACCAAGTGTGTTTGTCTGATTTTGTGAATTACTAATTTGTATATTCCGAACTTGCTACTTTTTGTAAATGTAAACTTGTTGCCTATTTAAATAATTGGTATTCAAAAGCTTTCGAAGCAAACTATAATGTAAAAGTGTTTTCATTCTCTGTCGCAAAAATAAAACCAGGAGTTTTAAGCTTCAGTCGTTTGCTAGACTTGATTAATTGTATTTTAGTGTAAAATTAAATATGTAGCCCATTTTTAGATTTTAGCTAGTTAAAACAGTTAAATCCACCGTTGGTGGCAGCGATACTGACAGTTTAAGGTTAGGCCCCTTTAATTAGGACCGGCGCTTCATCCCCCATGCTGGGACAGTGTCCATGCTGTGTTGAATAACGTAAAAAGTCGTCATTAACACCGATTAACCTCAAGCTGAAAACTCCACGTACACCAGGGAAACCGGGGGCGTTACAAGCACCTAAGCCGTCGTAGCGTCCGCCGTTACAGCTGGTGGCAGCGGTGGGATGAACAGGTGCTGTTCCCGTCAAGCGTTTTCCCCCCTGCCATGCTACATGCCTAGAAGGATTCAAGCCACTTCGAACTAGATGTCTGTGGTCTAGCCAAACATGGCCACGAAGCAGATGCCTGTGACTAAGTTACACAAAGTCACGAAGCAGAAGTCGTACTAACGTTATAAAAAGTACAACCCCCGCCGCAGCTCCAACAACTGCCGGCGCCAGGAAGCAGCCGCTGCCGCTTCCAGTAGACGTCCTCCCGTCAAGAGCCGTCTCAACCCCAACCGATGCTGTAGGAGAAGAGGCCCAAGAGGGAAACTACGCTCCGTGCAGCCAAGCCGTGGATTTTGCGTGCAACGCCGAAGTCCCGTGGATTTGACCGCCCGCCAGTGACGATCGACTCCCGTGAAAATCAGTGCCGAACTTCCCATACTACGGTGGAACGGAAGGACAGACTGACCGTACAGCGATTGTACCCTTGGGTAAGTGTACATGAGATATGCTTAGAGGCCGACAAGCCGAGTGTTGTAGTTGATAGCATTTATGCAATTTAGCTATTCATATACCAGAGTACTGGGGGTTTTGAAAGTGTATTTTTTTGTACAATCTGACTGGATTTGGGAGAGAAGTCTTTTAAATAATTCGCTCTACTCAAAAGTAACGTTAAATTTTAAGCGGCTGCTTTTAATTTTTGTTTCATTTATAAAAACTTTATTTTGAAACCACGTTAACCATTAAGACTCAAAAATGTCCGAAATGGAAGAATTAGACGAAATCATTCGTGATATCACAAACAAGGACTTAAAGAAGGCCTGTTTGAACTTAGGCTTTACAGTCAGTGATTCTAGAGCAGAATCCCAACAAATCTTACGAGCAGCCCTCGAAGATGGCAAGCTTGATTTAAGTGAACTTTCCGATGCACTAGCTAACGCTATTGAAAGGAGAGAAGCGGCTATTTTTGCCAAGAAAGAATTAGCCACCAAAGAGAATGAACTGTTTTTAAAAGCAGAAGAATTAAAGTTAAGAGCCCTAGAGGTGGCGGATGCAGAAAAACGCCGGGAGTAGTGTATGTAACCGTTCTGTAACATATTTAACATAACCGTAACAGTCGCCTAGCGTCGGGAACAGGGCAAAAGCTTTTCGGAGGGATCGAACGGGTTACGATGGCAGGTTACGGTTACAGTGTTACATGACGGTCACAGCTTCGAACATGCGGGCGTGTAAAAACGGTAGGTTAGACAGGCACAGGCTAGGCAGGACAAAGAGTCTGTTACACCACCTTGTGTAGTAACCTATAGTAGGTTAGGTTAGGCGTGCTCGACCTCCACTCATACGATCATGTATGTGGCTTACGTAGTGTGTTGTATGCAACGACTGTAGCAGTGGAGGGGCAACAGCAACAACAACAACAACCAGAGCTACCTCCATCCTACCACCACGACCATCCATCGTTGATGTGGGAGAAGAAGAAGATCGACGATTTATAAAGCGTTGTTAATACTTAACTAAATCCCTATTTGGAAACCTAACCAAACCAAAAACTACACTCCGATGAGCGTAGCCGGAACCGATATTAGTCCCTTCCGAGCAAGCTTGGATTTGATTCTCTGACAAGCTCGGACCTACTCGACTAAATAAGTCGAGCGTCCCTGTAACTACCTATCATCGTTAAAGTGTTAAAAACAAGCTATATTTTGTTAGTTTCTGTTTACAATACGTACCAATGATGAAGTTTGGTGCGAGGCATTTATTTTCCTGAAATCGAACGTTAGTAGGTTTAAAGTCATAAAAAAAAAAGATGAGAGGATATAAAATGGCTTTCATCCAACATGTAGGGAAGTAGGCCTACGTTTCGTCAAAATAAAAGAGAAAGTAGGTCGGGTGTAGCTTATCGAACAGCTTGACCTCGTGGCCGTGAAGCTTTCCCCTCACGACAACAACAACACGTGTGGTTGTGTGCGAGGCAAGGTGTTCGACGGAGGGGAAAAAAAATACAAGTTATACATTTCGTTAATTTGCTCAGATACTACGACGTCTGTTGATCATAAAAATGTTTAAAAAAAATATAAAAATAAAAACACTCCAACCTGTGGAGGCAAGGGATCTGACCAAGAATTGGTTAATAAAAAGACGAACCAACAAACGTAAAATACCTGAAAAATAGCTAACAAATGTATGAAAGTGTACGTACCACCACAAGCAGCCTGTTTGTCACTAGTCACAATTTGGAGTGTGTGAAACGACGTGTGTTAGTGGAATTGGAGAGTGTAGTTAAAATCCGTTATGGGTGGATATCACGTGGGCGAAAAGCCCACCCATATTCGACCTTCGATCAACTTTACGCGAGCAAAAAAAGGAAACAAGTGAACGAATAAAAAAAAAAGAACATGTTGTTCCGAGACAGGCCATTAGGACCCTTAATTGGGTGGCAATGTCACTCTTTTTTATGTCCCAGGTGTCAATGACAAAATCACATCCCCTCCACATACCATCACGTGCGTACAATCGTAATCAGATTTCAATAATGACATTTTCAAATACCATATATTGGTTTTACAAGTAAAGAGACGGGGACTTAATGGCATGGAGTCCAAAAAAAGTTGCTCAGGGAGGTCATACGGGCAAAAAAACGGCCTTGCCACAGACCCATGCCCAAATAGGGAAACCGAACCATCTTCTGGAATGCATCTAAAAAATTAATATGCCGACTAACGGGCGCCATAATTTTTTGTATTGGAAACCTTTTCCTAAAAAAGCAGACATGTTGGCCTCACCTGTCAATACCTAGTGATAAGGATACGTCAAACACCACTCAAGTGGACGCCAATTACCACCCCCACGCGTCACGTCACGTAGACCAAAAATACCTGAGCAAAGACCGAATTATAAAAAATAACCTTCCAGAATACGAATCGGGTAGTTATAAGGAGTGGGATGAGTGAATAGCCCGAAGCGTTAGTAGGAGGAGCCGTACTAAAAAAATGGAGTAGTTTCATTTGCTGGAACGAACGTAACGTCGTACGAAAATAGCCTCGGGCATGACAGAAGGTAGGCTTATCGACGTTAGTGATGTCAATCATTACGGCTAGCCAATTGGAGGCCGTAGCCAGGTTTACAATTGTAAGTGTAAGGAAAGCGTACGATTCGTCGAGTACATGTAAATGACACAAAAAAATAGGCTTTTACCTACGACAATACTAATCCGTTACGTATAAAAGATGAAGCCAACATCCTCACAGCTACAAGTCCTGGCCTGAGCCAGAAAGTATACGTTTCGAGCTCCTGAAAGACGTGTCCAGTTCCACTACATGCGACCACTCAACGGAGAAAGGTAGGCCTATATTATTTTATACTATTTTTCATAGTTCGAACAATGTAACTCAAAATCATCGTTTTAGAATTACCAACGTATATTTGTTGTCTGAGCGCGCAACTATTTAACAGACAACATGTAGACGCTGGTAATGCTGAAAGTGTAATTACAATGTGCTGAAAGCGTAATTACAATGTTCGACTATATATAGATAATGTTATTACATATTGTGTCGTGAGGTTTTTGTAGTAATGGTTCTAAGAATTATTCGTTCGTCATCCAGAGTGACGAAGGTACAAAAATGTAGTTAAGGTAAAGGAATTACGTTAATTTTAACAGCCAAGTACTAGGTTTCGACACTATCGCTAAAATGGTCGAATGTCGTAAAGTTAGGTAAAATCTTAAGGAGGGGGCCCTTTTTGTTTGTTTCTTATGGTCCGTAGGCTTGAACCATGACCGGTAGTAGCACAGGACTGTACAAAATACAAGCGGCCAGGGAAAAAAAAACTCGGCGAGCGTCACTACCAACAATTAATAGTAACAATAATGAAAAAGGAGCCAAACTTTCCAAGGA
>JAHWFP010071786.1:0-11082 GCA_023313725.1 Lithobius niger
ACCTGGAGAGTCGAGTCACTAGCCGAACCATACACCATGCACGCATAGTGTCAGGGTGCACGATAGAAATGGTCATCCACTGAGGCATCATGTTATACTAAAAAATGTCGTAGAGAAGCCTTCCGCATCTAAAAACTTGTTGTCAGCTTCCCGACTCATAAATTCAGGCATGAACTCGAATGCGAGATCCAATGGTGTACACGTCCGAAATAGGAAACGTCCACATAACTTAATCATGTATGGGGAACGTAGGGACCGTCTTTTTAACGTGTGCTTGTACATTGACACCCAATATGATACTGATGGCGCAAGTGTTTGGAGGGAGGTCGCAACCGCGCGTAAACAAGGCTTAACTGATGTGATGTACGGTTTTGAACAACAAAATGTACCCATAGCGCCCGTCCCACCTGACCCTCCCTCTAATACTAATACTACTCGGCCTTTGTGTTCGCCTTTTTGGGCCTCTTTACACGACCAGTTTTTGAGCCCCGACACTTTGACCTGCTGTGGGACTTAGCCATTTTTTCAGAGTTCGTCTTAACGCCCAAGCAGCTGATTTTGTGCCCCTGTGTCTCAAACCTAAACCCCCCGACCACCCTTCCCCTAGTTGTAGTGTCGAGGATTGGGTTGAGAGCCCCGTTAGTGGATATGTACCGCCTTCCCGTTTTCGTCGCTGGGGGGCGGGGATAGGGGCCGTAAGGTTCTCTGACATGTTCGAACGCCCTTACGTGAGATATGAACACACTGTGACTCGGTGTATGTTCAGGCCCATCTCTCATCGAGTTATGCAGACGCCGTCAACGGTCCGGAGGGTGCGCTTTGGAAGTTGGCGATGGAGGCCTAGATAGCGGTCGTTGAGGAAATGGACGTTTGGGACGTTATGCAATGCCCCCCCCCCACAACTCCACGAGAGTCATGAATTCTAGGTGGGTGTTTGCCCGCAAACACAATAAGGATGGTAGTCTGCAGAAACTCAAGGCGTGCCTCGTTGCGTGCGGCTGCAGCGCCAAACCAGGCCTGGAATTTGACCAGATCTCCTCGCCAGTGTTGCCTCCCTCCGCCTCTTACTCGCCCTGATAGCCTATAAGGGCTATTACTTCTGCATCTCTATGGTGAATTACAACACACTATTTGCGGGCCCCCCCCCTCGGCTTCTATCGGCCCCAGAAAAAGGGGGGGGGGCGACCCTTTGTATGTAAACTCAAACGTTCCTTATACGGGCTGAGACAGTCGGGGCGTCAGTGGCACTTGAAGTTGGTCTTGGTGCAATGTCAGTTTACCCAAAGTCTCTGGGACCCTTGCATATTTTTTAAGCACGTGGGGACAATATTGTATTAATCGGACTGCACGTGGACGATTTGTGCTTCGGGGGCCCTGACCCCCTGATTGACGTGGCCCTAACGGACATCGGACGCTTGCTGACCATAGTAGAGACTATGAACGCCCTTTATTTGGGTATGCTACTTGAGGTGGGGGTGGACGGCATTTACATATCCCAACAATCTTATATACGTAAAATCTTGCAGGTCTTTGGCATGTCTGACTGTAAGGCTGTCTCTACGCCCTCCTTAGTCAGCCAGAACCCTGACCACGCCCACCAGTCTACCCCCGCCGACAGACAGACTTATCAGTCGATAATTGGCAGTCTCCTATTTTTGGTTAGGTTCTGGCATCTCCCGCACAATCTAAACATGCGGCGAATAAAGAATACGTCGACGCGAAGGTTGTCGTTATAAACGAAGTGGAAACCAAACTCAGTTACGCTTTGAAGGAAGGTCCCGATGGAATGCTCGATGCAAAAAATAAGCGAATCAAGGACCTCGCATCCCCCGCACAATCTAAGGGGGGGGGGGGAATGAGGCTTAATGGCACAATCTAAGGATGCCGTGAATAAAGACTACGTCGATACGAAGCTTCTCGGTATAAACGAATTAGAAACCAAACTTGACAATGCCTTGATTATGGACTCTCGCGAAATATTCGACGCAAAAAATAAACGAATCGATAACCTCATGAACCCCGAAAAACCTTCGGAAGCTGTTACTAGAGAATTTCTCTTCGAGATTATTAGAGAAGGCTACAGCATAGATAGACTTCACTCGGCGTTGAACGAGGATGAGGGTTAGCGTTTGGTACTCTATGCACAGCAGAGACGAATCAAGAATCTCGCATCTCCCACACAACCTAAAGATGCGGCGAAAAACTCCCACCAGACGCGGAGGAAGCCAAGAATCATTTTGAAAACGTCGGTTTTGTGATGGAAAGATATATAAATCTACGTATCGACTGTAGAGTTACTTTTCGCGGAACTAGTCCTTACCCTAAAGGTCACTTTTTCACGTGTAACAATAACAATCCTCGTCAATACTACTTATCAACATCCGGTTGGTATATCCTGGGAATGAATATAGGAAGTAGCGGAGACTATATACCTAGTTCAGACCCTCCAGATATAAAGATTCGGTGTTTAATAACTAAGTTTTTTGATTTGTCGGAAAGTATACCCGAAAACAAAGGATTTCAAGTTTATCCCGGTTTCGAGAGACTTCTCCAACCATCAACTTTAAGTATAACGGAAATACCGATCATCGTGAGCGATGGTAAAGCGATTTATATAATTGCTGATACGGCAAGCACAGAGGATAAAGATTACCAGATAGATATATACCTAACCAAAACTCGTTGTATACCATGGTCAAAGCAGAGAGCATATACCAATCCATACGAAGAACAATGGGGATAACCGAGTTAAAGAGTTAACCGTCTTAAAATATCTTCGTAATCATATCCCTTGCACGAGAAACTTGGAAAAAATAAACAGAAATGACCGCACAATGTTTGATTAAAATTTTACACCCTGTCGTCATAGGAGTTGATTGTGTTTTGGTGGATAAGCAACTTGACTAGACCGGAAGTTTAAGAGCGCGGCGTCAAAGGACGTACCGCCACGCCAATCGGCACTCGCGGCCGCGCGATCGGAAATTTACACCCAACGCACTAGGTTTAATCCATCTAAACCATCTTTCAACATGGCGGAGAAAGCAGACGACGCCTAGTATAACGCGGTACTAAACTGGTATAACGGTACTAAATTAGATTTAGTAATTTATTCAATTTTTCTGCTGCTACGACATTTTAACTTGGTTAAACTTACTGTTGTCACAAGAAGATAACTCATTCTACACCGGTTTTCTTGCAAATATCATACATTCATAAGCACCCCGTCTCGTGTTACAAAAATACGATATTTACTTCCCCAACAATCGGCGTTAAGGTTTCGTTCGACTGTCAAACTTTGTTACAAAACACAATGGCACGTAACGCCTGGCAATATAACAATCTCTTATCTTACCTACGTTTGATACATCATAAACAATGTAGTACAGGGCGTATTTCACAGAAAATTCCACCACCTACGAGCGGATCAACCGCGAATACCTCATGGCGGCTTGGTCAGGCGGAAGTAGCAGACGCGCTTTGTATTCTGGGTACATTCGTGAGTCACGCTTGCCATCGAAGACTACGCACTTCGGCTATGCATTTGAGCTGGGAGTTGCTTATCCATTCAAACACAATCAACTCCTATGCTGTCGTCATTGTATTTAACAGGACCCAAATACTCCGAAATGGATGTCGGTGGTTCGAGGTTGCCGAAACTGTCGAAATAACAGGGTATGTCAGTAACTGTCGAGTAAGCCACCCAATGACTTCCGTTTCCATCATGAAAATTTTCGAGATAATGATGCTGTATTATTCACCACGAGGTTTAGGTTTTAATGGCAGACGATCCTTGCTAAAAGTACCTCTGTATTTAGGAATTTTCAAAACTTTGACTAATCTGTTTAAATCGAGATTCGTTAACGGTTTAGTAAAATCGATCAGACCTTCACTGGCCTTAGAAAGAGCCCGCTGCCACGATTCGCTTTTTTTTTCTTTTTACGTTTCAGTCCCAAACCCTCCATCTTCTTGTTATATCTCACCATTTCTTCCATTACCTTAGCATCGTTCTGGCTCTTTTTAACTGCAGCGGCGATACCGGCTAGACCACCTACACCGGCTAGACCACCTACACCGGCTAAGAAGGGTCCTAGCAATGCCAACAATGGTAAAAACCCATCTCGTTTCGCGATCTTTTTTCTTTTCACCCCGCTCCGTTATTTTCCGATTTTACTTGTTTTCGGTTTTTGTTTCGCCATCTCTTTTTTTAATAAATCACTTCGACTTTGCCTTTATCCAATTTCAAACTCATTTTTCTATCACCGATCAACAGCGCGTGGCACGTCGTATTAGCTGGAACCGCGGCGTTAAATTTCAACTTTTCTTGCACGTCGACTATGCCGGGCTGAAGTCTCTCCGATTGCTTGGAACAGTCCAAAACTACTAGAGGATACGTCTTTTTAAACTGCACCGAATCGATACACAAGTCCCCGACATCGTACAAAGCGCGTCTAAACTCTTGAGCCATTCTATACAGGATCGAGTACTCTCCAGTAGCGTAATTTACGTTCGGAATTTAAAGTTACGTGAACATCTTGAAGACTGCAGTGATCGAATACGGCTGGATTTTTAGTTTGCGCATCTTTTCTATCAGTCTGAAGAGCTAGAATAACCCACCTCGGTTTTTCGACGGCCGAACTAGTAAGCACGCGCCATGTGAAACTAGTGCTCTGAGGAAGTATCGTAATGCCAGTGCCTAAAACCTAAGTCCACGTTCATCCCACCTTCTATGTAACTAAAAAGCCTGAGTTTTTGCTCGTCGGATGTGGTTACGTGCGGTACATGCCATGAAACGCTGCTCAATTCAACTTTCCCAACGGCTGTTGCAGCTGCCCTAAATACAACATCGTCATTGCTCGCCCTAGACAACGTTAGGACATGCTTGGCACCGTACAGCATCTTGTCATAATTTTCGAAAAATCCCATGCAGTGTTTTAAAGGAATGGCGAACAAGAAGCTTCCTTTAGGAGTCGTTTCCTTTACGATGATGGAATGCTGTAATTTGAATCCGATGTTATCATTCTAACTGGCCGCGGAAGATTCTGCCGCATCTAACACCCAACAGTTCCCCAGCAACGACACTTGATCGGTAGAACCGTACGTAATAAGACCTTTCATGAGAGTCCCATAACCGGGGTAATTTAACTCGTCTACTAGCTTATCCCCCAAGTGATATTTAGTGCTAGAAAACAGGTACATGGAACCCATTATTGATGAGAGACACTACATCCTCACCGGCAAAACTAGAACCGTCGGCGTTCAGTAATCTGCTTCAGAAGAAGATAACTATTCGCGACGTGTAGGAACAAATCCTGGTTTTCGATTACGATTCTAATTTCCGAATTGACGTTGTTTAGATTGGTTCCTACTATCGGATTATATTCGTGAAATGCGTAGCTCTCCACGGAAGAATCTTGTTGTAAAGATAGAGGTAATGTTTCGTTAAACTCATCTTCTCGCTCTCGTTATACATTTGATGAATGCTTTGTTTTTTGCCCTTAATTGATTATTATCTACGACGAATCCTTTTCCAATTATTGTTTTTTTCCTTTCGAATACTAACATTCTTTTTTAATATGTACAAAATTATTTTTTAGACCTCAGATGAAGTCTGACGGTATCTTGAGAAGTTAAACAAATACGAATATTACGAATCTTGTCGGTAGTTACGGGAAGGTAAATTAAATTTTGAGAGGAAATTATCATCTTATAACCCGGTGGCAACTCCCGGATAAAAAGCTTATATGCAAGGTTGAGTGTCGTCATTCACGTAGGAAGACCCGATTATGCTGGTATGAACGAAAATTGTATTGAGCCCCATTATATCCACAGATTTTTGACCTTGCTGAGTTTTAGTACAAGTTCTCTGTAGGAACCCTAGAACAGTTCCTAAATTATTATCTCCCAGAAACGAAACGCCGTAGAGCGGATTATTTATAACCCAATTTGTTTTTAAAGTATTGTGATTCGGTTCTAAAACGATGGCATTTTTTTCGTGACCACTTCCTTCCAAAGTAGACTGTATAAAATTATTCAACTCCGAAATTTCGTAAGCGCCGGGAACGACTCGCACCTCGATCCAATTCGCTCCACCATCGATGGTGTACAAAAATTCGTTATTGTCAGCATGCACGTTGAAAATACTGTAGTACGTATCCAAGGATACGAGCGGCATTTCATACTCATTTTTAGGGTCTAGGTATATGGGCGTTTTTAAATTGCAGCTCAGTTCGCCACCTATTCCTGTTAAAATTATTGAACTGGAATCCATTCCTTTTCTTTTTTTGTTATTTAGTTTTAATAATGAAAAAAGGTACTGAAAGACACTTTCCCAACATCCTCCAGATCGATGAAAACGAAAAAAGGGTAGCAAATGGCACTTTCCTACCATCCTTCAGATCGATGAAAAACCGGAAATGATACCCCCCACTTTTCGTTACCCACCGGAAGTGACACCCCCATTTTGATCTCGTGACTGGGAATATGTATATGTGTGACCTAAAAAAGGTAGAAAAAGGCATCCTCTCCAAAATAACAAAAAACAACGAAAAAAGGTAACAAAAGCCACCTTCCTCCAGATTGACAAAAAACCGGAAGTGACGACCCCACTTTTCATCATGTGATCTGAAGTGCATCATTACCCCACACTGATCACATGACCGGAAATGACATCATAGGAGGAAGCAAAAAGTACTTTCCCACCCTTCTTCAGATCGACGAAAAAAATGGAAGAGACACCCCCACTTTTCATCATGTGATCTGAAGTGCATCATTACCCCCACTTTGATCACGTGACCGGAAGTGACATCATAGGAGGAAACAAAAAGTACTTTTCCACCGTCCTCCACATCGACGAAAGCCGGAAAACAGATAGTAAAATGCACTTTTCCACCGTCCTCCAAATTGACGAAAAATGGAAGTGACACCCCATTTTTCAACAGATGATCGGAAGTGCATCATTACCCCAACTTTTATTACGTGACCGGAAGTGGGGGTATATATGTGTAACCGAATATCGTATTTTACCACTACTAACTACCACACGTTTATCCGTGTAGTCCAAATTGTCCAGCTTGTCCATGCATGAAAGCATCTCGTCCAACTTCAAAGAGAGGACTCCAATATAGAACTCGTTTTCCAGTCTGATAAGTTCAGCATTTGACTTAAGCTGCACCAGAGCAGGTTCAAAATTTACATGTATACTTGTATTTACAGTTTGGCGCTCATCACAAATTCCACTTACGGTACAATCACGTGTGACAACACGTTCAGTTACTAATTTATTACATTTGACACAGGCAGCCGCCAATTTCATTTTGCTGGTTTAAGTAACAGAACGAAGATAACGTGTCACCAATACCCACACGAGCACTAAAATTATCCACGTTAAAAATCAAATCCGTGTGGCGCAAAACACGAGACGTGATAAGTTTAGTCTGTTTTAAGTAACTGTGAAGCCGTTACTCCCATAAGGGGAACATCCATTGTTAAATATGACGCACTGAGCACCTGCGCATTCCTGGGGAAACCCACCGTCATCACCAAGCACGACTGCTCTCCAAACTCTAATAGCGGGGGTCCAGTAACCTCGCCTCCTTCGTCAGCAGCATCTGACTCGTAGTGACATGATAAATCATCAGTATTAGCTTCAATCTCGGTACATGATACAAAATTACAGCTGAGATTAGTTGATATGTCATTAATGCCTTCGTTATAACGAGGTGCTGGGGTACGAGTCAACTCGTCTAAAACCGACTTTAAAATACACAGTTTACAAACCAATTTTGCCTTTCCTGCGTTTGCATTCTGTTAAATATTGATTTGGATACCTTTGCAAAGCCAATATGATAAACGTTTCCACACAACTCACATGAACAACATAGCAATTTACGTGTTTGCTGGAGGTTGCCAGCACATCACTCGCACTTCACGTCGACCATCTTTTGTCTAAATTTTGTTTAAATTATAATGTTGATCGTTCCTTCCAAAGCATCTTGATGATACACAAAAAATGTTCTATAACTGTGAACAAATATGTAGTTCAAGGTTGGTTAGAAAAATTTCCGCAAAATAAGTTTCTTGCATGTCTGAAGAAGTAAATGGCTAAAAATGTGTCAGAATCCAGCACCTTTTATTAGTATTTTTTGTTCAACAGAATTTTTCTGGGTGCAAGTGGGAGTGGGAAACTCTTCCATTTTGGTTTTGAAAGCATGCCAAAGGTTTAGGCATTTGTGGTGTGGTCTTCTTACGCATATGCTTTCCTTATGGCCCAGTAACTTTAGGTTAAAACATGGAATTAATTCAAAGAAAGCTGAAAGTTGGCATATAAGTAGTTACCAGTTGGGTATGAAACGTACTAAAAGTCCCCTGGGCTAAGATGCTTGCTTCCTCCGGTACATTGGAAAATGGGTGTAAATAACATGTCATCCATACTTGTAGTATGGTAACCAGAGGGTTGAATTGTTCACTTGTGAAAAGCATGAAATTTGCATGGATGCAGATGAAGAGTAACTGGAATAAAATAGCTATGACGGAAAGTTCGCCCCCCCCCCCAAAAAAAGGTGATTTAGTCCCCCCCCCTTATTTTTTTGGGCTGTACGTAACTCCTTTCCGTTAACCAAATCAAAAGCATAATGTAATGCATAAACGTTCAGCACACAATTCTGAAAATGAAAGGTGATATGTATCTTTTACGTAACTTCAACCCCAAAATCATATTTAAAGTATAACTCCGTTAATTCACACGAATGCTCCTTTTTTTCACTTGGTTGTCATAGTGATTTTCAAATTCGAAGTGCTCTTGCAAGCCCTCTGACAGCGCCAAATGGACACGCCTAGGATTTTCTAAAAGGTGGGGTTTGATTCTTTCCATCAATCCTAAATGAAATTGTCTAACGTATACAGGGTGGGGCAGAAAGGACGGAACACCCTTGGCAATCAACGATGGTTAATTTTATGATAATGAAACTTTGCATGGTATGTAAGCGAACGGGGAGCCAACTAACCATGAATCGACCACTGACCCTGACGCATATTTTCCAGGTCATCGTGATGCTAATTTTTTAACTATGCTTCGTAGAACCCCAGTGTAAACTAGAAACTTGTAGACAGTAGCAAGGCATGGCCAATGCAAAAAACAGAACGAAATTCGGTACGTTAGCTTAGGAGTTACGGGCACTACAAGAATCTTCTGTTGTGCTGGCCGAGTAACCGCCCTATGCCTATTTAAAGTTGAAGAGGTAATGGTGTGGCTGTGAAATAGTATGTCGATTTTGGAGTTCAAAGTGCTCTTGATAACCCTCCAATAGCCCGAAATTGAAATGCTTAGTTTTCTGAAAGGTAGGGATCTAATCATTCCATCAATCCTAACCGAAATTGTTTACCTTAAATACAAATACAAACATGAGCATTTACAATGGCACTTTGAAATTCAACCTTGCCGCTACACCAATTACAGCTACACATTATCAATATCTGTTAAGATTGATGGAAAGAATACATTCCCACCTTTCAGAATATCATAAGCATGGCCATTTCGGGCTATTAGGGGGTTCGCAAGAGAACCTTGAATTTGAAATTGAACATACGTTTTCGCCACTATGCCATTATCACTTCACCTTTAAATGGGTGTAGGACGGTCCCTAGCTAAGTGAAACAATTGTGGGTTACGATTGATGGAAAGAATCGATCCCCACCTTTCAGAAAATCCTATGCATGTCCGTTTCGGGCTATAAAAGAACTCGCAAGAGCACTTTGAATTCGAAAATCAACATAAACGCTACGTCGCTACCTCTTCACCTTCAGATTGGCGTAGGTCAGTGCCTATCAAATAAAAAATTTTCGTCTATGAATGATTGAAAGAAAAGATCTCTATTTTTCTTAAAATCGTAAGGAGTTCTATTTTCTGGGTATTAGCGGGCTCGCAAGAGCAATTTGAACACGAAAATCACTATTACAACCTAGTGATAAAAGGAACGGTCGCGCGAATTAAGAGCGATATACTTTGAATACAACTTTGGGTTTCAAGAGTTACTTTTACGTTAACGATGTTTATCATCTCTCCTATTCAGATTTGTGTGCTAAACGTTTTTTGCTTCATGTTATGCTTTTGATTTTTTTGACAGTTAAGGAGTTACAGCCAAAAAACCGTTTTGGGAGGGGGTCATCACCCACTCTCCCTCAAGGGGGAGGGGGGAAGAGTCTGAACTTGCTATCATAGCTATTTTTCCAGCTAGCCTTTATGTGCATCCATAACAAATTTCATGCTTTTCACGGCAAGTGAACAATTCAACTCTCTAGCCACCCTAACTACATCTATGGATGACATGTTACTGACGCCCTTTTTCCAATGTACCGGACCGGAGGAAGCAAGCATTTTAGCCCAGGGGACTTTTAGTATGTTTCATACCCCACTGGTAGCTACTTTCAGTTTCTGTTAATTAATTCCATGTGTTAGCTAAATCTAACCGAAAATGACTGGGCTATTAACTTTGTGCTGTCTGCCCATTAATCATTTCGTTTTACGTGCAGTGAGCCTAAGACTTGGCAAACTATGGTTAATGATGTGGTTTTTATTTTATTGTCCATTGAGTATGTGTGGCGCCATGGGGGGGGGGGGGGATTGAGGCTTAATGGCGCGTCAACAGCTTGGTCATTAGCGCCAACCTCAGTCGCAGTGGTCCGGGTTGCCACTGCACCACACATTACAGAGATATTATTCAAACCCCTAATCTAAATCTTGGTGGCGCCATGGCTCTGGCATCGACAATTATGAGGTGGTCGGAAGTTAGTGCCACATATCTATTTTATTTGCAAGTATCAAAACTTATTATGGAAGGTGAATTTGCCTTTGTTTTGCTTAAGA
Organism: Lithobius niger; assembly: GCA_023313725.1. Classification (NCBI taxonomy): domain Eukaryota; kingdom Metazoa; phylum Arthropoda; class Chilopoda; order Lithobiomorpha; family Lithobiidae; genus Lithobius; species Lithobius niger. The sequence continues at coordinate 10,862 of JAHWFP010071786.1, forward strand.
GATCAATTATGTGGGAGAGGCACAAGGTTAAGGTACGACTAAATGTGTAATTGGCATGTGTTATAAGTAAAGACTGTATGTAGCCTTTGTAGCCTTTACCTCGGTCTCCTATGTTAAAGCTGAAATTTCTATGCTTAATTTAATAAATAATAATTCGTTGCGGGAGCAACAGGGCACGAAAGGACAATGAAGTCACTGACAGCGAGCCTAGTAAAACAGCG
>JAHWFP010071787.1:0-24336 GCA_023313725.1 Lithobius niger
ACGTCTCTAGGCCTACTAGGTACAGAGACGGGCAAACCCCTAGTCTCTTTGATCTTATCACCACTCACAATCAGGACGCTGTGACTGAGGTCTGCTATCTCCCACCCATCGGTAGCAGCGACCATGTAGTGATCTCTTTTAACTTCCATGTGGCGGTTGCCCAACAGCCTTCTTGTTTCCCCAAGCTCGACTACAGGAATGCAAGCTTTGACCGCATCTCGGAGGATCTCGACTCCGTAAACTGGCAGGATACCCTTCAGCATCTTGATGTCCACACAGCTTGGGATTCCTTTATCACCTGCCTCCAAGAAACTCTTAGCAAGAATATCCCGATCGCCAACTTCTCGCCGGGTTCCTCTAAACGGAAGCCATGGATCACTAAGGGAGTAAAGGCCATTGCCAACCGTAAAAGACGCCTCTGGATCAGATTCCAGAACCATCCTTCTCACCGTAATAGGACCCTTTATCAAGCTATCAGGCAGGAATGTAAGGTTGCCTTGAAAGAGAGTAGGGCATCGCATGAGAAAAACCTCATCAAAGCCTCAAAACTAAATCCTAAACCTCTGTTCGCATACCTTTCCACACGGAAGAAGGACAGTGTTGCAACGATGATCATTGCCGACAACGGACGGAAGGTCACTGGAGACAAAATGGTTGCTGAGGAATTTAGTAAGGCCTTTGGCAAGACCTCCTCCGTTTCCAGCAAAGTCCCAACTACTTTAACCCCGGCGGACGTCCTAAGTGGAGGAGATGACGTCAATGTGGATTTTTTCACGCGGGAAAATATCGCTGCTCTTTGTCGCAGCATTAACCAAAACAAAGCCATGGGCCCAGACTGTATCCACCCATCAATTCTTAAAAACTGCTCCTTTTCTATCTCTGCTCCGCTCTGTATCATTTTCCGCATATCCATGAGGGAAGGTGACTTGCCTGCTAGCTGGAAGACGGCACATGTCACTCCTGTTTTCAAAGGGGGCAGTAAAGCTGACGCCAACTGCTACCGTCCCGTCTGTCTTACCTCGCAAGTTTCCAAATTATTGGAGAAAATTGTAAAGGACCACCTTATAAATCATTTTCAAGACAATGGATTCCTTGCTGAAGAGCAACACGGATTCATCCAAGGAAGGTCTTGCCTTACTAACTTACTCGCTGGCCTCAACACTTGGACGGCAGCCATTGACCGCGGTGAACCATGGGATGTGATTTACATGGACATTCAGAAAGCCTTCCCTTCCACCCCTCACAACAAGATCATTGAGGGACTTCATCTTGCAAAGATAGACACGGCTATCATTAGATGGATTTCTGCCTTCCTTACTGGCAGGAAGCAAAGAGTGGTTCTGCGTGGCCAGACGTCTGCATGGAGAGACATTAAGAGAGGAGTTCCTGAGGGATGCATTCTTGGCCCCGTCCTTTTCCTGGTTTTCATTAATAGCCTACCGCCATTGATAAAAAGTCTCTGCCTACTTTTTGCAGACGACTTAAAACTCCATGGTCCCGCGAGAGCCAGGGAACTCCACTCCCTCTTGCAGGAGGACCTCGACCGCATTGCGGATTGGGCAAAGCGGAACGACGTCCTATTCAACGTTGCGAAGTGCAAGGTCCTCCACCTTGGACATAATAACCCGAAGAGGACTTACACCCTTGATGGCGTGGCTCTCGACACTACGGCCAGCATGAGAGACCTCGGTGTGGTGGTTGATGGATCTCTTAGCTTTGGTGACCACTGCAAGGCCATCGTTGGCAAGGCTAACAAACTCACTGGTTTCTTCAGGCACAGCCTTACTTCCTTCGACAAAGTGGCCGTGAAACTCCTTATTAAAACTTTCATTAGACCAGCACTCGAGTTCTGTGCGCCTGCTTGGAACCAAATTGGGAAAGGTACATCTGAAGCAATTGAGCGTGTGCAGCGTCGTTTCACCAAACTTTGTCCTGAAATCAGACACCTGTCATACAATGAAAGGCTAAACGAACTCCAGCTGGAAAGGCGTTGCAGGAAAGGCGAGTCAGGGGTGACCTGATCGAGACCTTTAAAATATTGAATGGGCTGGTGAAAGTTGACAGAAACACTTTTTTTACCCTTCGGCACACTGCCACCAGAGGGCACAAGTTCAAACTCTTTAAATCCCCTGCCAGAGTCAACGTCAGGAAGAATTTCTTCAGTCACAGAGTGATCAATCCGTGGAACGCGCTGCCTCAGGACGTGGTTGGGGCAGCCTCTGTCAACTCTTTCAAAAACCGTCTTGACAGGTTTTGTAATAGGTAGATAGCCTATCTGCGGGCTACTACTGCTGGGCACCACAGGCTTTGGCCTTTGCCGACTTCTCTTTTTATAACTTTATAACCTGATAATACTTACGTGGTATATGTCATTAGCTCCTGGTATTGTTGTGGTACCAAAGCGGCCAACAAAGTTTTAGTCGCGTGGATTGTGCCATTGTCGGCGTTTCAGCTAAAAAAAAAAAACAACTCGTGTCTACTAAACCAGACAACTTTAAACCAAACGACGATTGGTTCTCAATTGGTTCGAAATTGGCAGCCTGATACGATGGAAAGGTTTATTCATTTCCTAAATGTTCACTTCCAGAAAGGAGTTGAATTGTTTTCAGGTGGGCGGCAACAATCGTTGCTTGCAACAATGTCGCCATGCACGGTACCAAGGTCAATTGTTTCAAAGGATTAACTTAAAACATGTGTTACTTGCTTACTGAATGCTGGATTTCTCAGGGCTTTTTTTAGCCTTCAGTCAAACATACGCATGCGACTTTTCCGGGGCTGCACCAAAGGAAAAATGTCACGGGGCGACGTTTTCGGGAAGTACAGAAGAGGGTGCCAGGGCAAGTGTGTGTGGCAGGCAATGCACGCTACCGAAGGGAATTGTTTCATAGGATTAACTTAAACATGGGATTACTTGCTTACTGAATGCTGGATTTCTCAGTGATAGGGTTTTTTTTAGCCTTCAGTCAAACACATGCCAGCGACTTTCCGGGGCTGCACTAAAGGGAGAATGTCACGGGGCGCCGTTTTGGGGGAGGGGAAGGCAGGCAAGCGTGTGTGGGGGACACGTATGCGAATCCGGGAGGGGGCAGAAGTGTGGGGATTGGGGGTTAAAGTAATTGTGGGGGAGAGGGCAAATGTGGGAGCTATTCACATGTTCAGTCTTCGGTTTGATAAATTTAAAACCAAAAACCAAACACCTGGAGGCAGGCGCGGGGGGGGGGGGGGGCCCCGCCCCACGTGCATGGGCACAACTAGTACTAACGTAAAAAGTGTGTTCGTGTGTATTAAGCTACCGAATTCCAATCGACAATCTATATTAACACTGGCGATAGCCAGTGTTAGTAAGGGTCGACCTAGGATCTGTGTGTTAAACTTTCAACTTTGAGATCTTATAACTCCGTCAAAATTAAAAACTTTTGAACCAAATTTGGAATCTAGCCTTGACTAGTCAAGGTCTGTCTACAGTCCAAAAATTATGAAATTCAGTCCAGCCAAACCCGAAATACAGAGAGGGGCCAAATAGACAACTTCTTGTTCTTGTTCTGGGGATGTACCTTTCGTCTGTCCTCTCTACAGGTCAAACTATTTGTCCTGTAAGGCTGGGGTTTGGCTAATTTCCAATTTTCCTTAATATTATTTCCAGCGATTTATGTTTATTTATTAATGACTTAGTAACTCAGACAGAATGGGTGTACACGCTTACGATTGTAGCAGGTTGTCTTGCTTGGAATCGCTACCATGTTACCAAACCGGAAAAAAATGTTAACCTAAATCAACGTAGGAAACCCACACCCCCACTATCCGATTGGATCATGTCATGGGTCTTTATAGGACGATTTCGGACAGTCGTTCGTCAAAAACCGGGTAGTACGGGTCTAATGCTTAGCAGCGTCTTACTGGCCAAATTTAACACCAAGACCCTTACAGTCAACGCTTGTCCGTGTTCCTTACAGGTTTTGACTTTTAGACCCTTACTTTTAACTTTTAACGATACGTTTTTGTTTATTAATATATAAAACGCTTAGGTTGGGCAAGCAAATTAATCAAAGGGTTTCAAAGGGTTTAACGAGCGTTAACCACTCCTGGTCCTGGTCCTGGGCAAATTAATCATTATTATGCACTACAATGAAAGAGGGTATATAATGTAAGAGGGCGAGCGAGCGACAATGTCAAACAAACGGATGTGGCCTGTAACAATCGACATATTGCTTTAATAATGCTAGCTCTTTTAGTCGACTTGAAGAGTTTCAAAGTTGGTTCAGTAACAATCACTGCACGCACGACCATTGTTGGGTTCATTGAGCTTGGTATCAGAACGAAGAAACGGGCAATTGAGCGTCCTCCATTGAAAAAAAAATTAACTTCCATAACAAAACAAATCAGCAGGGGTCCAAAGGGAGGGGAAGCAGGGATGGGGATATTCAGACCACACAATAGGGGAATCCGGGTCCGGGGGAGAGGGGGGGGCAGGCGGTGCGGGACGGGAAAGGGGTTATCAGGGCGGGGGAATGGGGGAAATCTGACTACACTATGGCAGAATGTAAGTGGGTAGGCCGCAGGGGAGTCCGGAGAAGGAGGCAGGGGGCAGTCGGCGCCCTTTTTATTCCATACTGCCCACTACAGTATTTCGCTCAGGTATGTAGGAACTGGCTAGACTGGCGAATGTTACGCCGGGGGGTGTAAACGTGGACCGCCGAAAAAACCTTCGTTTTTCCAAACGAAGAAATTTTTTTTTCCCTTTGAGCACCCAAATGCCTCAATTGTAAGAACTTTCGCCGTTTTTTTTAGTAATGGACAGAATCTGTCAAACTCTTCAACATTTAATAGCCTGCAATAATACCGACTTCTTGAGGAAGCCCAAATCTGATATTTCCATTTAGAAGATTAGCAATCTACATTTTAAAATCGTCCAAAACCAACTTTAGCGCTCCTTCATCATGGCCGCCATTACTGAAGACTTATATTCATGTATTTCGTTTTATTGTTTCTATTTTCAGGGCAAAAAGCCCCAAAACACTAGCTTAGTTGTGTACTAGGAGAGGCTTCCATTTATGGTACTTAACCTCACATACATGTGGATACAGACAACCATTTTCAAGTGTGATATTTTTTATTATGTTTGAACGATAGCAAGCCTTATGAAAAATTTCCACAACGATCGATTTTGTCTTTTAACTTTAACGTTAAACATCCAACTTTACTTAATGTGTTATATCATTCAACTAAGCTAGATTATTTAACCGGTTTTCAACTCTTTATATATTCTTTTGCCCCCAGAAACGCTACCGTTAGTTCGAAATAATTCGACATCGGCATTCTACCGGACACGAATTTTAGTGTATATATGTTTGTTTTAGTTCTCCTCTAAAATCCGACTGGACCCATCCAAATGCTGCTGCTAGCTTATACTACTATTAAAACCAAAAGATATTTATAAAAGATCTGTTCCAAAGGCAATCCGAAAGTTAAACTGCATAAAACTTCGAATTCCCCTCCCCCCCCCCCAGCCAAAACTAGTTGTGGTGTATAACACTGCAGTTTTCAGTTAAAGCTTATAAAATGTAATAGTAATGCTTTATGCATTACCCAAGCCAAAGTATTAAGCTTTAACAAGAGCCTATTCACGTTGCAAACATGTAAATATTTATTCCATAGTCAATATTTCAAAGTAAAGGCCTATTTCCCAAAGTTCACTTGAGTAAAACTCAAACTGGCCTATCTTTACATGTCCCTACTCCTTCAAACGGCTCAGCACCAAGTCCCTTTGCCCAACCGACTTCTCCTCCCACTTTCCGTTGTTCTCCTGGCCCTCAGCCAATCAGACCCCCGCAGCTCTCCTACCCGTCCGCGCTTTGGTCGAGAAAATCGGCTGCTCCAGCATAAAAAGCCCCCACACCCCTCCCTCCTCAGCACAGCCTTTAGCGCTGCTCAGGTGAGCACAGCTCACAGAACTCTCAAGCTAGAAGGGTCACGCCAGTCGGTAGTGGAGACGTCACGTCCGTAGGATGCCATGCCGGACAAAATGGTAGTGGTTCGTATGTTGTAGTTTAGCTTTTGAAAGTTTGATTTAGGACCCTTTATTCTAAATTCATAGTTTAAAACTTAACTTTAACTTCTAGCTTAGAGAAAATTATGGAGGTGACGCCATATCGGCATATTTGGTCCCCCACCCCATAACGTCAGAGTGGTTCTCTTACTAAAAACCAACTTCTTCTAGTTTACATTAAATGGATTTTTAATTTAAACTGACGGTTTGATCTTTGTGGAAGTCGAAAGAAACATACTGATGCCTAAGTATAAAATTGCCGGGCTTTTTATTTCTTAGAACAGTTTCTGCGGGAACTAAGGGAGGTTGATCTTTTGTACTTGGAAAACTTAGAAACATAACTGTGGATGGTTGATCGTGTATGAAACATACTGTCAGATAGACTGTAATCAGTTGCGGCTGTCCAGTCTTGCGAAGGTGTCTCCGGCAGCAGTCAGTATTACTTTTTCTAATGTGAAAATTTGAACTTTATTCCAAACACAAGTGTTGTTTGTCTGAAATTGTGAATTACTAAAACTGTAAATTCAACATGTTGCTTTTAAATTACTTGTATTCAAAACCTTTCTGAAGCAAACTATAATGTAAAGTGTTTTTTTCATTCTATGTCGCTAAAATAAAACCAGGAGTTTTAAGCTTCAGTTCGTTTGCTAATTTGATTAATTGTTTAAGTGTAAAAAACTATGTAGCCCATTTGTAATTTTAGCTTGTATAAACAGTTAAATTCCACCGTTGGTGGCAGTGATTACCAACAGTTTTAAGGTTAGGCCCCTTTAATTAGGACCCGACGCTCCATCCCCCACGCTGGGACTGTAGCCCAAAACTGTGCTTATGCCGTAAAAGTCGTCGTAAACACCGTAGAACCTTAGACTAAAACTCCATGTACACCAGGGAAACCGGGGGCGTTACAAGCACCTAAGCCGTCGTAGCGTCCGCCGTTACAGGGGACAGCTAGTCTATATATATATAATACGCTTAGATTGGGCAAGCAAATTCATCATTATGCACTACAATGAAAGTAGGGCGAGCGACCGACAATGTCAAACAAACGGATGTGGCCTGTAACAATCAGTAACAATCGAAATATTGCTTTAAATGCTAGCTCTTTTAGCCTACTTGAATAGTTTCAAAGTTGGTTGAATAACAATCACTGCATGTACGACCATTGTTGGGTTCATTGATCTTGGTACCAGAATGGAGAAACGGGCAAGTGAGCGTCCTCCATTGAAAAAAAAAGTTAACTTCCATAACAAAACAAATCAGCAGGGGTTCAAAGGGAGGGGAAGCAGGGATGGGGATATTCAGACCACACAATAGGGGAATCCTGGTACGGGGGAGGCAGGTGGTGCGGGACGGGAAAGGGGTTGCCAGGGGGAAGGGATGGGGGAAATCTGACCAGACTATGGCAGAATGTAAGTGGGTAGGCCGCAAGGGAGTCCGGAGAATGAGGCAGGGGGCAGTCGGCGCCCTTTTTATTCCATACTGTAATGTTCTTTTCCGGTGACCATTTGACCAGAAAACACATTATTATCAGGATAGCTAGTTGTGTTCAATCAGTACTCTAAACATGTATATCTGACACTGGAAAGGGTTGGCGTAACTAATAAACAAGATAAGTTAACCTGGGCCTTTAATCAACACTCTCTCCTTCTACAAAATATGGACCACACTGGTCTATTAATTCAACATTAGAGATAAATAAACGATCGACGTGATTACAATTAATCTGCGAGAGGAGTAGCGATTGGCATTACGGTAAACTACTTATTGCTGGAATAATTATCTAACTGTTGAGTATATTGACCGGGGTTGATTAAATAAACTGCGCTTGTATTAATCATATGTATAGTAGTAATCACTGTCTGAATACTATTAATAATAACTATAGACATAGCCAAAGCTATGCTATGGATACTTAGCTCTATGAGAACTTGGATGTGGCTAACGAGCAGTGTATTAGCCTAACGCTGCGGTCGGCGTTCCGTCGCTGGGACGGCTCTAACTCCCGTGTCCATACTCTGGAACGGCCCTCAGGAATGTTGACCAGCGTGCACGATTTTAACAATATTGAAGCACTGAAGGAATCCGAATGCCATATGCATTCCTGGGTCGCGTTTTATATGCGATTGTTATCGTGGCCACATCAATCACTGTCTGAGCTGATTGATTCATTTACGGAGAAATTTAAAGACTTGACAGTTCGGACCCTTCACTTAATTAGGGGACCGCTGTGCTTGTCAATCAAAGTATTGTCTTGTTCTGAAAGTACATTAGTGAGTTCTTAGTATCGTTCCATTAAGAGTCCCTATCTTAATTAACCTGTCGTGCGGGTATTCGTTTTAACAATGATTGATTGTTATTGTTGGAACTAAACGATCATTAGCGCTGATCTTATCTTAATGGGATTCTCTTTGTAGAACCTATTAGGAGTTCTCGGAATCAATTAATAGCTACTCTGATAAGCTAGTGTAAAGCAATGCCAATCCTTATCTCTTACAATAAGTAATTATGGTGGTTTGGTTTCTCGGAGCTTTCATGCATAATTAATTAGATGTATTGTTTCTGTAATGAAGACCAATTAGGCTTAATTAAAACCCTCACATAACCCTTGCTCAAACTAAAATCACGGTACCTTTTTAATTGTTCCTGATTTTAGCTTCCAAACCCAGATCTCTTTATTAACAGAAAACCACTCTACATAATCATAGTAAGAGTTCTGCATTCACCAACTGGCCCTAGATCGAAAATGTTGTGCGGTTAGGAAAAACAACCCCGTTCTGAGGAAAAAGTCCCCCGCAAGAACCAGGACATGGATTATGCAATGTGTAATTAATTGCTTCATTAATCGAGCAAACTATACTGGGTAGGAATTAATTTTAAAATTTCATACCAATGTAGGCTATGTTTTGTGCATGCATTGACCTGAGAAACGCAATTCCAGCAACCATACTTAAAGAATTAATACATGACGTTTACGGTGAGCTGAAGCAAATAACAACTTCGTTTCGATGTTTTTATTTTGTACATTCGTTTTCCCTCTCATTTGAGGGTGGAGAAAGCACTATCTCTCCATCGGTGGTGCTCTACTTTCCAAGAGTTGGCCGCATTGTAGTCAAGGTCGCTCAAGGCTGTGAGGCTTCCCCTCATTAGCGAGCGTTTGCCAGCTCTTTGACCTAGATTTCTGACCTGCTGGAGACGAAAGAGAGAGAACCTTGTTACACGCTATGTTGTTACAAATTCAACATTTCTCCTTTTGAAATCTTGTTCCTTGCTTTCATGCTTTCGAAGAATGTCACTGTATACCAAATGTGACTTTTGCTTCAGCATTATTATAGCCAAATATTGTGAATGAACTATTAGTCGTTCAAATATCGTCCTAAGTCGGCTCCTTTGACGTTGTCATATTATCAAATGCGCATTCGTTGTACTAATGGCAGCAAGTTTTCATAGGAGTATACAGCATTACACAGTTTACTTAGATTAAAATAAGAATTTCGCATGCATGTTAATCGCTCGGAAGTATATACATTACTGAATGTTAACTATTATAACTTAAGATAGCGAAATTCAATCCGGCGAAGTAGCACAAATCTTTAAAACATGCAAGTACACGATCGTAACTTATATTAAAATGTTTGGGGTAATTGGGGAAGGTTATACAATTTCGTATGTAACTTCCCTAAGCTATACACGCTGGAACCCTTAAGTGATAGGCTACTGCTAAATCCCATGAAATCCGTTTTCCATGCCCATTCCGTACTTAATGCCAAATGAAAGAGACCTTCCCTCTACCTTTGAGAGTATGTCGGTATTTTCCGTGTATTTGATTTTAATAAACAAATAACCAGCATATCGAGCATCGATACTCATAGCTAATGCTGAAAATGAACTTTATTTCGATTACAGTATTGTGTAGTTTGCGTGTGTAAAACTATTTCACCCTTTTGACTATCGGACTCCGGTCGAAACGAACAATACGTTTCCGCCGACAAGCTTGATATTTTTAATAAAGACGACGTAAATGTCAAGGGTATGTACCTATATCTCTGAGCCTAATGTTTGCCTGGCTCTAGTGAACCATTCCTGTCACTATGGTGCGTGTAAGTATTGCGTATTGTCGGGATGCTTTTAAAGCTATATCAAGCTCTTTGAAAAACCCAAAGCAGCTAAAACCCAAGCCATGACGCATGATTTGCAGCCCTTCTGAACTAAGCAGCTGACTTTAGAATAAGACGTTTAAATGTCTCAACTACTGAAATTCTAGCAATTTCAGAAAATATTAACTTACAACTGTAATCAAATTTTACAAAACAGTTTCTAGTTGCAGCTATTTTCAATAAAATAAATTTATTATTATATATATTTTTTCTTAATATGCTGCTATAATTATAGTCCAATTTGCAGTGTTTCTAACAAACCTGCCTCAATAAATTTAGTGCAGTATTATGACCAAGGTACTGCTACCGTAAGTTTGAAATGCAGTTTTTTGGTCTGCCCTGCTACCTTAATTGGAATGTCGTTCAGGAGTGAAATGTGACACTCAAAATCGAAATGAAATTTGTCAATCCTGTATCATGACACATTTGACAAAACCATGAATACAAATTCCGATTCATATAATTTTGTCATCCAAGTGACGAAAGGACTTTCTAGGAAGTCGACAAACGAATGACGGCATTTGAGTCAATTGCCGCAACTCTTCCCATCATTCGGTAGATTTTAGTATGCACTACAACTGACCATCGCATGGTGGTTTTTTTCAGTCTGTCCCACAACTGGAAGAAAAACTATATTTCTTAATCATGCGGTAGATTTTTAAGTCTGCACTACAACTTTTTGTGTACGTGTGAATACGTTCCAACAGAACTTAAATATGTGAGGTGCCGATACAATATAACTTTAATGAACTAGTGTTGTGTGTTCATAGCCCCAAGCAGACCTCACTACTAATCTATTCTGGGTAATCACTATGCTCCCAAATAGTTAATATGTGTCATTCTAGAATTCCCAATGCCCATAACGGAAGTTCTGTGACATATTCACTAAATTCTAAGCTTCAAATGTACCTTACGTTAAGTAACGGTAAATTAAGTTTCGCATCTAGCCCTATTGCTAGTTACAATTGGCTTATTTTGCCTAACTGATTTGGTAATCGAAAATGCTTTGCTATTTTATAATTGTCAATAATCGTCATTTCTATTACAGCAAGGAGGGTGGGACGGGGTGTATCAATTTATTCTTAATGATGTTATGTTGGTAATTGACACAAATCACTTATCTTTTATTTTGTCCATGGATCAAGATATGATTGATCCTATTTTCTTGTGATTCTCCCACATTTACCACTCTGCCATCCTTGACACTTTTCAACTTTGTTCGAGTATGCAGTACAATTTTCCTGAACGACATTAACATTGAGCCGCATGAGTTATGGTATCCTTATCTTTCATTTAAAATGCAAACATGTATTTATTATCACAATATTCATGTGCAACTTGTGCATATCAAGCTGTAATAAAATATATTTATTAAACTTTAATATTGCTAATAAAATATTTCTGCTGGAGAAATGTTTTGACTATTTTAGCCATTTGGGATGGAGTTGGTAGCAAAAGATTTTCCCGTGGTCAAGGTGGGTAGGTCTTGACCTACTTTTGACCGTTGTGTCCTACTGTCGCTGATGAGTTTGGTCGAGCAGTCAGGCGCACCACTGAAGAGGGAGGAGGGGTAATAAAACGAGAGTGGTCGGCGGGTTGAAAGGGTTCTGGGTTCGGCGTTTAGGTATGCCGCCCGGAATCTGACCTCAAAAGTTAAGACTAGTCGAGGCCATGTAAACAATGGTTGATGGTTACCGGGTGAGCAGAGGAGGTGAGCTGGTCCCTGGGAAAAAAAGGCCCCCGGTTTTTCGTGACGTCAACCCTTGAACTCTGCACCCATTGGTTTGTTTACTAATATTTCTAGGTCACATTTTGGACTTGTAAAATTTCAACTTTCCGATCCGCACACGAAGTTGTGTACTTCACTTGTTTCGCTAGCTTTTTCGTTCCCTCGTGCGCCTTACTACTACGACAGAAATGGATCCACCCCAGAAGAAGCGGAAGACCGTCCCCAAGGGTGAGAGGAGTGTGAGGGCGGGCATGCCTCACTATATGCGGGAGTTTCTAAGGGTGTTGGCCCTTAACCTCATGTCTTTTGCCGTTTGTCTGGATCATTTCCAGTTCTGCGAAAGGGCACCGGTATTATTTGCCGAGTGTCACCACAGGAACATTGACGAGATTCCTTTCTTGCCGATGTTACCGAACGAGGACCCCTTAGACTATGTTTTGCGACTTTTTTATTTGGAAGTTGTGGTAGAAACCAATGGTGACGCTGCTCCAACAACGTTCCTCCGGATGAAAGTTCCGTAGCGCAACAGCTGAGATTAAGCTCGCACTTCTTGCACTGTAGTCCGATTACTGCAACCGGATGCCCTCATTGCCGCTACACGACGTACCCTCCGCTCCCCGGAGAGACTGAAGCCTTCCCGGAGTACCTTTGGAGGGCCATCAATGCGGAGAACGTCTTTTTTCTACAGACATCAAAATTGAAGACGCTCTCCGTGTGGGTGTGCTGGAGGAAGAAGAAGGGCCTAGATTTTTAGCGAACCTCATCCACGACTGTCTGATCGGCTACATACTACTGTCACTACCGGACCTCGTCCCCGTCGGCCCCATCCAAGGACTCGCCGCCCCGCTGGAAGGAGCCAATGAGCCCGCCGGTGGAGTCAACGTTGGTGCGTCCGGCAGCGGCGCGCAGCACTGTCTTCACCCGGCTGTCTGCAGAGATGACTGCCCTGTTTGCCATAATGGCCAGTACGGTAAGAATTTAATTTTAAATAAATTCGACTGGTAGTCACCATGCAAAATTTAAAAAAAATCTATAATTCTACTTTCTTACGAAAACACGCATGATTTACTTATAGTTCTGCTAAACTTATTTTACGTAATTTAAGTAAGCTTATATTATTTGTAATATTTATTTTCAAAATTTATACACGTAAATGCAGTATCAATGCGATATACGTAAAAGTTTAAATTACATTTTTCCTGAATAGGTGGATGCAAAAATGTATACTTTGCGTCTTTCTATTACCGAAAAATTTCCCATGCAGGCGTTAAATATTCTTAATTAACTGGTTCTCAGGAGTGAGAAATGGGTATTTCTTCATTTCTGATTGTCATAATAAGTTCATTTAGGGTTATGATCCTTTGTATTAGGTCAATAGGTAAGTCCTGTTGTACTAAAATACAGTATTTCGAAGTATATATTGGCGTTATCCTATGAATTAAGGATTTGTAATCCATTTCGTGAGGATTGATTTAAATTCATTAAATTTGATTAACACAATATTATGCTTTTATAATCCATTACTTATGGATGTAAAACGAAATATTTTGTTTTAAGTTAGTTATTATTTTAATTTTATAATGCGTATCCTTATGGATGTAAAATTATAATGTTGTCTCAGGTTTAAATTTGACTTATAAAGAATGTATTGAACCGCCACTTATTTTCCTAGGGAAAAAAATGGCTGTTCGCATTAATTCCTAATGAAGCGTCTCCTAAAATGAGAATCCGTGCCATGCTCCAACTGTTTTTCATAGTTGTTAACTGTATTTTGTGCGATGCGTTGCAACGAGGTAGCCTATAGCCAAAGTTTTGAATCATGGCTCCTCGTATTATAAGTAATTATGCTGTGTGGCACGTATTCCATTCATAATTGAGGGTCTGCTTATGTTAATAAAGTGCGAAATGATATTTATAATTTCCGAAAATCGGAGTAATAACAAAATTTTTTAAAAAAGGGGGGGATGGTATCATTTTCCGTAATGATCATTTTTTCCTGGTGTATTAGCTTATACCTGAGCTCAATAACTGTGATAAGAAATATCCATACCGAAGTATTTGTTAATTAATTTATTATTTTTTTTTTGTATTCGAGCCCAATTTGCGAGTAAAATACCTGTTAACTGCAGCAAGTGCGGCAGCGCGACCGAAATTCCACAATACTGTGTTATTGAACTACTGGAACGATAAATAATAATTTCAATGTTACTAGACTGTTATGCCGTACAGATGTACGTCGGTATTTTAACTGTTTTTGTTAAATCTTTTCGATTGCTTTGTGGGGGAGGGGAGGGGTAAATAAATATTATTCGCAAGTAAAGTTTAACAACATAACTCGTATTTAGTATACAATAATCATGACGGAAAGGAACCTGGTCAAGTCACAATAATTATACTTGAACCTCATCCTTCCGTTTTCATTATACTTTTTATTTCCCTCTATTCTGTTTCCATGGGTGAGAGAGAAATAATAATAAATTAAGTTATACTAGTTATCGTTGTGAAATCAAGATTTGAAAATAACCGTGCATGTTATGAGTGTGTATGTGTTCCCAATTTCGTGAATCAAATACTAATCTTGATTATTCGATATTTTATTTTAGATGACAACTATGATGCCGACAATGACGATGGGTAAATCATCGCTGTCACTGGGACAGTCCGCCGCTACAGCGGTATTGTTGCTCTTGGCACCACGGGTCTCTACCCGTCGCTAAAGTAAGCCGTGTGGTAGAGTACGATGCTGTTGCTGCTATAGCAACCTGTGAATTGTAAATAGTTGTATACAGTACTTCTTTCTATTCTATTTTACTGTGGTTTACCAGTGCCTATGCTCACAGATTCCTGAAAATTTAATTTCTCTCTATATTAATCTAAAGTTCTGGAAAGTCTTAATAACATTATTCAAAATCTCTATTTCGGACTAGTCTTAATAAATTAATTCATAATAAACTTTAAATTTATCGTATTTATTTATGCATTTATTTATTTCCAAAATTTTAAGTTGATTTCCTTAATCTGGATTGTCTATTTCATGTATGTCATAATTTATTTATCTTCATTATTACAGGGTATTATTATTTTTTTTGTGTGTTACGTTATTGGTTTCCCCTGTTTTAAGTGTATATGTGGTATTATTTTATGTCATTGGTATTATGTTTATTATTATTTTCTGTCTATTTTAATTTTACGTATATATTATTACTTAGCATATTTGTACATGTTGTGGCAATTTTATTATTATTTTCTTAATCGTACTGTGATGCTATATGTTTTTATTTTAATGTCCGGCACATGGCGTGGTATGATGTCCCTAATACAATAGTTGCATAGAGATTTCGGTATACACATCTGTGCTAGATTGTGCATACGGCCTTTAGCTGGGTCTGCAAATCTAATTCTATACAGAATTCCGTCGTAATCTTTATAAAAGATATTACGCTTACTAGATGAATCAATTACATCTTCCGATGATTGATTCTTAAGACGTTTAATGATATCACCTAGATACGGATCATTTCTTTGTTCTGCCGCTAGGTGTTGCCGTGTCCAGTCTGGGTGCTGACTACCAAGGACAGCGACTGGTATCTCTAGAGAGAAAGCGCGTCGGAAACCGCTAGAAGTCGACCCGACTTGTGACATACGATAAAGTTGTATTCCCTGAGTTGGAGTAAAATTCTTTCTAATTTGGGGGAGAGGGAGGAGGCACAATAAAGATAGCAAATTGCTAAATGATCTGTGGTTAAAAAAAAACATTTACCAAGTAAATAACAACGAAATTAATCGATTGCATGAATTATTGCTAAAATTTCCCTAGTTGTAGTTGTTTCTTTCCTTTCTGCCTCGGTGAGGGTTCAGGAAGTATAGGCTAGAGGATAGTTTATACCTTCGTGATATTGACTCAAACAACCGCCGTTCGCCATGCCACTAGCATCAGTTTCTAGAAAAAATGGCTTAGCGAAATTGGGGTGTTTAACCCTTTGAGTGCTAAACCCGAGAAAATCTCGGGCCAAACACTAGCACAGGTTGAAGTATTAAAAATAGAGTCCTTACTACGCGCGAGATGGCCAACAATGCAGGAATGACAACAATACTAGGTTCCCTTAACAAGCCGACTCTAGAGACGGCCGTGGCCGAGTTGGTAGAGGCGTGTGTCTCACGTTTAACAGCTCCTTCAGGTTGCTAGTTCGAGCACTGTCCAGGTTACCCCTACTTTTTTGGAGATATAAAAAAAACGCAGCTCTCAAAGGGTTAAGTGTTGCAGCTTTAACCATGGCTTGTTTAAGTTCCTGAAAAGCTCTTTCTTTGGCATCTCCCCATACAAATTTACAATTCTTACGTGTAAGTTTAGTTAGAATGTGAGACTTTTCCGCGAATTGAGAGATGTGTCTCCTATAAAATTTACCATACCTAGAAATGAACAGACTTGTTTAGGTATCTTAGGTGTGGGATACTGCTGCATAGCCTTAGTTTTATCCCTATCTGGCTGTTTTCGTCTAGTACGAAACCGAGAAATTTAACCTGTTTTCTAGCAAAATCGCATTTTTCAACACTTAGTTTTAATCCCGAATGAGCGACTAGCTGTAACACTCGATCTACACGACTGATGTGAGTTTTAAGATCTGGACTACTAAGGAGGCAATCGTCGAGATAGATGGTACAATAGGTGCCAAGCACTTCTGCGAAAATTTGTTGAGCACATAATTGGAAGTGCGCTGGAGCTGCCATTGGGAGCCTGTTAAAAAGTACGTTTTAGAGTTTGCAGAGAAACATGTCTTAGGTTTAGCTGATTCCGCTTATTTAAGCTGATTAAATCCGTATTTAAAATTTAAATGAGTGAAGTATTTTGCTCCGCTTAAGTGTGCCATGCTTTCTGTCACTGTGGGTATTAGAACGCTTACACTTTCAACGACCGAGTTTAAGCTGCGTAAATCTACGACTACGCGATACCCTGGTGGCCTTCTTTTTATCATTAAACATGGCGATAACCAAGCAGATTTTCCTTATTTTATGATACCTACTCGTTGCATTTCATCTAGATATTTATCTAATAATTCGCGTTGGTGAAACGGAACTCTATACATCTTAGAACTTACTGGTTGAGAGTTGCCCGTTTCGATAGAAACTTCATATTCCTCAAAACAACCTAGATCGAAATCGTTTTTAGAAAATGAATCATGATGATTTTTCAACATGTCTAGAAATTCCTGTGTTTCATCTTTATTTAAATCTGGAAAGGTAAATTTATGTTTTAAACTTTCCCATTCCGCGTCGCATTCTTCCCTTGATTTAGGCTTAGACGCGTCTGTTAGGCTACTAGCTGAGCTGTCGCTCTGTCTGGCTTGTTGTTGTTTCTGAGTTATCTCGATGGGGTTTGCGGGATGCGAAATCTCTGTGGGGTTTATGGTTTGAGATATCTCGATAGGACTTGAAGATTTAGGTTTCTCGATGGGACTTATGGTTGGCGAATCTGAACTACACGTGTCTACAGAAGTCTCATTGCCGTAATCTATAATCGCGGTAGTATACGTTCCTAGTAGCGTACCTGATTTTAATTCTACGTCAAAACCATTAAAATTTACACACATAAGTGGGATAATACCTGTTGGAGTCGTGTTAACAAGACTATGTGCAAGACATACAGGAAATTCGCCGTTTTCAGGTTTGAAAGCTCCTGTTTGTATTTCGGGAAAGGGATAGTGTAAAATTCCGGTTATTCTACACTCTTGAATTAGATGGAATGATTTCGTCTCGAAACAAAGAGACTGTAACATATATTAATTGTTGTTTAGGTGTACAATTCCATGTTGATTTAGGATTATCCTCGCTTTCCTCGTCTGTAGCTACATTAAGTGTGGCTACATAAATGTGACTAGGCTTATAACCTTCCCTATTTATAATTTCCTTATTTTGATTATAGGCTATATGTGCTTGTTCTGGTGAAGCTGACATTTGGAATTTTAAATCTCCGATAGTTAAACTATTGTCAGGACAGTTTCAGACTAAAGAATCTGATTTGTTTGAAAGGAAATCGTGTCCTAATAGTACCGAAATGTTACCAAATGAACCATCAGGAACGATAATGAATTCCTGATCCCTAGAAAATTCACATTTTCCTATAGTGGTTACTATTTTCCTGTTTGTTTTAATCTGTTGATTCCCTACACCAACTAAATTAACTGGCGTAATCATTGTAAGAACATGACATTTCACCTTAAGATTATTAAGCATACGCTGTGCTGCGGTGTTTGTAATTAATGATAATGAAGAACCTGTATCAATTACACATATCTCCGGCCTAAGTCCAACATTGAACACTAAATGTGGATGGGAATACTTAACGCTAGCTTTATTTAAAACTGTGTTAATCTGAACGTTGTCTACGTTAGGCGTTGTTTGCTCCGAGTTGAACGCTACTTCGTTATTCAGGCTATAAGCTCGTTTTTTGAATTATCATTATTTAGGCTAACTGTTTCGCCCTGTTCTACTTCGGTGGCGTGTTGTGGAACACGATTTTGGTTCCCGTTATTTTATCTAGAATAGTTTTGATTATGATTTTAATTCTGATTTTGTCTACCGTTATTCGCGTTATTATGTTGTGGCTGTTGTCCACCGTTATTGTTATTACTATTGGTGTTGGTTTGAAATGCGTAAGGGTCGTTACTTTTCTTGTTAAATTGTACAGAATCCCTGTTGTCAAATCCGGAAAAATAGTTTCCCCGTTTCCCGCGGTTATTATCTCTATATCTATTTCCTCCGCGACCATTCTTCGCGTAAGGTTGATTGCTATAAAATCCACTTTCCTGATTACGCTGTTCATGGCGTTGCCTAACGCGTTGTAAGGATTCCTCCTTAGTGTGACAATCTCGTTTTAAATGTCCGCGGGCCAAACAACGGTAACAAGATTTGTTTTGCAAGTTATTTGCGTTTATTGTACTAACTTTAGCTTCATTTAGTTTAGGCTTAGCATTCTGGATTTTATTTATACCCTTCTCTAAAGAAGTTATCTTATCTAGCATTGTGCCGAAAGCAAGATTGTTAGCTTCAACATTAGAAATTTGTTTAATTTCCATTTTATTTGGGTTAGAATCTTCTTCCCCTTGAAGTCCTGCCAAAACTCTCCGTTTATAGATAGCTGAATTATATGTATCCCTAAACGTGGTAAGCATTTGAGATGTAACGTGAACTTCGATTTCTCTAGGCATAGCGTACAGAAATACTGTACGCATTCCGTCATTTTTAGCTAATTGTTTGAATTCCCGCTGGGATGCAGAATCTGAGGGTTTAATTCGCAAGAGTTGTGAAGCCATTTTCTCTAATCTAGCAGCGAAATCTTCCATAGTTTCTCCCTTTTTAAGTTTAGTTGTATAAAACAAGGTTGGTGTGATGATTTCACCTCCGCAACCGAATCTATCGATTAAATTTTCCTTAAAATTTTCCCAACTTTGTAAAGTGACTAACTTTGGGTTCATGTCTAAATAAATAGCAACTGGTCCCGTACATTTACTACATGCTACCAAAACTAGTTCTGGATCTTCTAATGAAGGATCTAATGTACGCAAATTTTCGACCATTAATGCAAAAGCAAAAATATCCAACGTATCATCTCCTGCAAAAGGTAATATAGCTTTCTTGGCTGCACGTAATTCTTCCCAAAGTCTAGTTCTATGGCGAGAATCTCTATTTTGATTTGCGGTTGTGATGGTTCTTAATACCTCTAAATGATTATCGTTTACTATTTTTGCATTCTCGTTAGAAGACTGTAAACACACTGCTAAAGTATGATCTAAAATTTTCTGGTGATGGGTATCTTCTATCATGGTAATTTGTTGTCCATTAAGGTGATTAGGGGTTACTGTTAACGGAGTTTGATTTCCCTGTGTAACCGGTGAATTTATTACTACGTTTGGAGTAAGGGGTACATGGGTTTGATTTAGATTTTGCGAATTTAATGGCAACTAAATGTTAAGCGGTACTTGAGCATTATTTTGCCTTTGTAAGGTAGGCATTTGTGGTGTTAGGTTAGGTGGCACAAAATTATGCTGTGGGGTGAATAAATTTAACGGCATAGTTTGGGTTGGTGGCACTATTTGGTTTGGATGAACTTGCTCATTTGGTGGTGCTGAAATTTATAATGAAACCTGTGTACTAAGCGGTACTTGAGAATTTAAAAGTGCATGATTTTCGTGAGAGTTTCCAGACTGAGTGTGATCTTTATCGTATTTGAGTGTTTATGAGAACGAATTCGCTTGGGT
Organism: Lithobius niger; assembly: GCA_023313725.1. NCBI lineage: Eukaryota > Metazoa > Arthropoda > Chilopoda > Lithobiomorpha > Lithobiidae > Lithobius > Lithobius niger. Next base: position 20,185 of record JAHWFP010071787.1, read on the forward strand.
GGCGGTAAATCTAATGTCGTATTAATCTTATTGATATTATGTGAATGAACTGACTCATCATCTCATTCGTCAGGGGTAGTATTAGTATTATCCAAATTTGGGGTACTAACAGAATTATCCGTGAATTCTACAAAATCTTGGCGATTTTGAGGTCGCTTTATGGGCCTGCCTCTCGAAGAGACTTGAACTGTGCCTCTGGCACGATTACGTCCAGTTCTAGGTATTATTTAACTAGGTTTATTAAATTTATTCTATTTTGAACAAAATTTAATGCTTATTGTAGCACAATACCAAAATTTGTGAAAGCAAAAAAAATCTCAACTTTTCCCACAAAATAATGAATTTTCTGTTTAAATGGAAAATTATTACACTTTTCCCAAAATTAAACACCTGAAGTCGGCAATAATTTGCTAACGATTATTTTAAACTAAACCACAAAATTCTCCACACAAAATAAACACTATGGCGATCGATAAACCAAATGCAATACACTGATTTTAGGCCTATATGTTGTCACTTCAAAATATATATGGGTCCTTTAAAAATGCTAGCAACTTATTAAATACACTGTATTTCAACACTGGGAAAATATTTCAGTAATCTCAACTGTAAAACCAACCTGTTATTAGCGCACAATGGTTCTAGGAAAAAACGCCCCCGACAAAACGCCCCCGGAAAAAACGCCCCCAACAAAACGCCCAAGGGAAAAAACGCCCCCAGGAAAAAACGCTCCCAGGAAAAAACGCCCCTAGGAAAAATCGCCCCCAGGAAAAAACACCCCCAGGAAATAATGTCCTTAAGTAAATGGTTTTTGGTTAACATCTCCTGGTTCACCACATTTCGTAACTATATACTTCCTTAAGTAGTAACGTTCAAAATTGACGTGGTTCATGTATACAAGCATTAGTTTGCTTCAGATGACGTAAGGCTCCAAGAAATTTATTTAAAAAAAAAAGTTGAAATTGTGAGCAACTCCACTTCGTGAATAGAGATTCCGCTAGCGAATTAGTACGTTTACGACACTCTGTCCGTTTGCATTTGATTTACTCAAAAGATATACTACTGGTTTGCTTAAAAAACTGATACGTCTTAGCGACATTAAAATTGTGCGTGATTGCACGGAGATAGCCTAGAATAGGGAGATCTCAAGAATTGGAGACAGTGTTCTGGAACCATAGCCTTTTTGAAGGAGAAAGAAAGCTAGTTTAAGAAAAAAAGTAGCTAAGTACGTGAATTATAAACGGGGAGAGTTTAGTAAATGCGCAAAAATATTATTTAAATAAACTTCTTTGAGCTGTAAGTCATTTGAAGTAAACGAATGCTCGTACAGATGAATCAGCTCAATTGTGAATTTCACTGGATGTTTTCGATGGTGAAACAAGTTTAGTTTGAGAAAAAAAAGTAGCTAAAAAAGAATTGTAAAGGGAGGGTAAATACGCAAAGATAGTTTTTTTTAATAAATTTCTTGGAGCATTAGTTATCTGAAGCAAACTAATGCTCGTGTAGATGAGCCATCTTAAATCTGAGGCTCAGCTACGATGACCACCATTGGGGATTTTTAGCCTATTTGGGGGCGTTTTTTTAGGGGCGTTTTTCCTTATGGGCGTTTTTTCTTGAGGGCGTTTTTTCCTGGGGCATTTTTTCCAGGGGGCATTTTGTTGGGGGCGTTTTTTTCCGGAGGCATTTTGTCGGGGGCGTTTTTTCCGGATACCGCGCACAATAACTAATCAAGGCTTAGCAAGGGTAACAATACTATTTTTCATAGCAGAGCTGATAATCCCAATTCACGTGCGTGTAGGCTACTAAATGTTCGCGCAAAAGCAAAAAAAAAAAAGTTTACTAAAACAATGATCGTTTGTTATGCAAACTGATCAAGCACAACTAAATGTTTAAAAAAAATCTTTACGGGGATTTAAGAGTGATGAATTCCACTTTTGCACACCATTGTAATGTTCTTTTCCGGTGACCATTTGACCAGAGAGAACATTATTATCAGGATAGCTAGTTGCATTCAATCAGTACTCTAAACATGTATATCTGACACTGGAAAGGGTTGGCGTAACTAATAAACAAGATAAGTTAACCTGGGCCTTTAATCAACACTCTCTCCTTCTACAAAATATGGACCACACTGGTCTATTAATTCAACATGAGAGATAAATAAACGATCAACGTGATTACAATTAATCTGCGAGAGGAGTAGCGATTGGCATTACTGTAAACTACTTATTGCTGGAATAATTATCTAACTGTTGAGTATATTGACCGGGGTTGATTAAATAAACTGCGCTTGTATTAATCATATGTATAGTAGTAATCACTGTCTGAATACTATTAATAATAACTATAGATATAGCCGAAGCTATGCTATGGATACTTAGCTCTATGAGAATTTGGATGTGGCTAACTAGCGGTGTATTAGCCTAACGCTGCGGTCGGCGTTCCGTCGCTGGGACGGCTCTAAATCCCGTGTCCGTACTCTGCAACGGCCCTCAGGAATGTTGACCGGCGTGCACCATTTTAACAATATTGAAGCGGTGAAGGAAACCGAATGCCATATGCATTCCTGGGTCGCGTTTTATATGCGATTGTTATCGTGGCCACATCAATCACTGTCTGAGCTGATTGATTGGATTTACGGAAAATTTTAAAGACTTGATAGTTCGGACCCTTCACTTAATTAGGGGACCGCTGTGCCTGTCAATCAAAGTATTGTCTTGTTCTGAAAGTACATTAGTGAGTTCTTAGTATCGTTCCATTAAGAGTCCCTATCGTAATTAACCTGTCGTGCGAGTATCCGTTTTAACAATGATTGATTGTTATTGTTGGAACTAAACGATCATTAGCGCTGATCTTATCTTAATGGGATTCTCTTTGTAAAACCTATTAGGAGTTCTCGGAATCAATTAATAGCTACTCTGATAAGCTAGTGTAAAGCAATGCCAATCCTTATCTCTTACAATAAGTAATTATGGTGGTTTGGTTTCTCGGAACGCAACTCCTTGGTCGTATTTGAAAAGGTGGGGCTCCTATCTTATCTGATCAAATGGAGCCTTTTAATCTATTAAGGATTAATAGTGAAGTAATCTATTAATAATTATATGGTATATATGAGCTTTCATGCATAATTAATTAGATGTATTGTTTCTGTAATAAAGACCAATTAGGCTTAATTAACACCCTTACAATACTGCCCACTACAGTATTTCGCTCAGGTATGCGGGAAATGGCTAGACCGGCATATGTTACTCCGGGGGGACAGCTATAACTGAAAATGAGCACTAGACGCCGGATGGCCAGCACTAGCTGGAAATGGTAACCATGGTAACGAGTAAGTACGGCTTCTATGCACGACCCCGGCGGCTGATAATAGCGTGAACCGTCTCAATTGTTCTTCTTTGGTCTCAACATCTGCGCCAGCTATTTTTCTATGCTTATGGTTGTTTATTATTTATGAGGCAAACACCGCTTCGGTACCAGTCCAACAGACGACCACCACCAACCGGAATTTTGAGTACGTAACTGGCCGGTGTTTTAGCCATAAAATGCTTGGTTATTTCAGCGACTTTTTTGATCAACGCACAGCTGCATTGCATTACGTTCTTTTATTATTTGGTTCCCTAATAAAATTGTTAATTCGTCATCATGTAACTCCTATCCTGTTTGCTTTGTTTACATAGTGCAAGTGCTGGGAAGCCAAACGATTATTATTGTGTAATCTCGTTAAAACTTTAACACACGATTTTACTACATACACAATTTCCTTTCCAGGTCTTTAAACGTAGTGTATGCCAGGGCTTAACATAAGTATTTTCTCCCCTTTTTAACAGAAATAATAAAGACGTTTTACACTCCCCCCTTTCCCCGTTACCGAGGGAGACGGGATTTGCGAATTGGTTGCAAATTAGTCTGACAGCTAGATTATTTTTTGCCTTCCTCCTCGTTTGGTGCATGACGTTACAAATTTACTAGCTCCCCCAAAGTCCAAAAGGTCTTCTCTTCGTTTGTTTCTCTCCCCCCCTCCCCACCTGCAATACCATTCATTGGTATTTTACCTCTTTCTTTTAACTTTTTTTCAGTTAGAAAATAGCGAATAAAAAGTTATTTCAAGGATTTGTACGGGTCTCCCGATCGGGGGGGGGGGGGGGGGGG
>JAHWFP010071789.1:0-17380 GCA_023313725.1 Lithobius niger
AGCACTGCTCAAAGATCTCAGAGGCTAGAGGTTGCTACGCCGGTCGGAGTGGAGATGTCCGCACGTGTCCGTTTGTTGCCATGCCGGGCAAGGTAGCAGTTCGTTGGTAACTAAGTTAATTTTTATTGAAAGTATTCTTTTAGACCTAAAATCTAAATTTATAGTTCTTAAATCTAAACTTAACCTCTTACGTGAGAATGATTGTGGATCAGTTAACCGCCATCGGCATTTCTGGCCTAGAACTACCACAACTTAAGGGTTTAAGGTCCCCTTCCTAAAAACCGGCTTTTTTCTTATTTATGTTGAACAAAGGTTCTTCTAAATACTCAAATGGTTCAAATCGTAGAGCTTAGACTTCTTTTAGGTTGTGTACCAGGTTTACCATAGTAAGTTTGATCTTCAGCATTGGCTTTAGAAACATAACTTGGGTAGTTTGATCTGCAGCATTGGCTGTAGAAACATAACTCGTGACTACTTTACTAGTGCAAACGTTGCATTCTGTAATTTAGAGAGTCCGGTGACTCAAACAACTTTTCTTCTCGAAATTTTGTAGTGTATGAACTTTTAATTTGTTCACTTCGTGCCGATTTTCATGTAAAATCTTCGTGTGCTTTATTTAAAGCTTTTTGAAATATTTTCTTTGTAACTAACTTAGTTTCAATGTAGTGTGAGAAGTTAAATATGTTTTAATAAAAAAAACTTTCGTTGTTTTAAACAACCAGTTGACTTCGTTGAGATTTAATTGCATGAGTAAATAATCAAAAACCATTTTTATTTAACTCCCAGCCAGCAATTAAACACCCATCGTGGTGGCAGCAAATTAGTTAGTAGTTAGTTGTTGATATTCAAGTTATAGTTAGGACAAGGACGCTCCCCCCCTAACCGTGCAGTAGCCACTGCAGTGCTGTAAACTTCGTTAAAGTCCAACAGTCACGTATATATTAACAACATCATCGCCAGTACACCAGATTGTCGGTGCTGCCTGAAAAAGCACCTTCTTGAGACAGGTAGCGCCGCTACATCGCGTAAGACACAGCATTTTTGGCCATTCACGGTCCATTCATAACACTAGGGCGGGAGGGGCATGACTGATAAAATTACAATCAGCGGAGGCTGCGGCCTTTTCGTCAGCCATACGGATACGACATTCACTGCGCCGATGTCCGGATTTATTACAATAAAAACAATTACTGTAAAGGCATGAGGCCTAAATTTCCTGTCGATTGGTTAGGAGACCCGACACCAACCATCAACAACTCGGGGACACTTTTTTTTCTTAGCGCCAAAAAGCGCTAGGCCTATTTTTCAACCTCCAAGTTTAAAAATTCGTATCTCCGAAGAAAATGGACTTCATCGACTCTGGTTTGCAGCTCTTAATAAACCTGAACTTTATCTAACATCCTGTGAAAACAGAACTTGAAATTTCACCATACTTTGGTCTACAGCTTCATTTGAAAAAGTGCTCAAACTGAGCGCCGACGCACGCAATCTCCGTCGCCATTTTCCGAAAACCACACATGTAAATATTTATTTGTATTTCTCGAATTTATTTCTAGGCATAAAGCCGACTAGCTTAGTGCTGTGCTAGATTACATGTTTATTACGTCTTCAATGTTTTTATTTTACTAAGGTGACGATTTTAGCAACAATGAAAACTTTGACTACACTAGCGTTATTATCTGCGGCTGCAATAATACATTTAACTTTTATGCGTTATAGCATTTCCAAAACACAAGCTGGTTTATTTAATCTTTTGCCTAGGCTTTTATAAAAGCAGTATTTAACGTAATCTTTTCACATGAACCCTACCTTGTTCAAAATGGCAACACAACTACGATTATTTTTACCGGACATTTTCAGTGTGTATCTTGTATTTTTATTTCAGGGCTCCGACCATAGTGATCTCAAATTCCGAATGCACAGTAAAGCCTTTGCCTTCAATTAATAACAATTTATTTTAACTTTGAGCATCAAACTTCGTTCCCCCCCCCCCTTCCTTCAATAGTTGCAATGCCTAACATTGTGGTTTTTATAAAAAAATGTATAGGCCTATTTCACGTTGTTATGAGTTTAACTCAAGCCACGGCCTCTAAAAACACCCAAAGTCGGCAAATCCCTTTGCCATCCAAGCTCCTTCCAATCCGAACTCAGTATTTTTTCTCCCCACCAATCAGAGTGCAAGGCTACCCTAGCCGTCCGCGCTGTCATGGCCGACTTCCGGTAGTGCCAGCTCGGCCGGTTTTGGTCAGTCACTCCTCCTCCAAAGCGACCCCTCTACCTCACACCCCCCCCCCTCCGTCGCTCTCCTACAGGTCCGCGGTTTCCCTCCTACCTGCAGACAGGCAGCAGGTATATAACCAGACCAGGAGAGATTTTCGTTAGCATAGCATAGCTCAAGGACTCAGGCTAGAGGTCACTACGGCGGTCGGAGCAGAGATGTCCAGTCCGAAGGTTGCCATGCCGGGCAAGGTAGTGGTTCAAAGGGTAACTAGTTTATTAGAATTTAATTTTTAGAACAGAATTTCTAAATTTTTAGTCTTAAAACATAAACTAACTTCTAGACTTTGAGGGAATTTGTGGGTAGCCAAACGCAATCGGCATTTTGGTTTAGGGCACCCATGATTTAAGGGTTTAAGGTCCCCTTCCTAAAAACCGGCTTTGTTTCTTTGTTTATGGACTCAGTGTCCATTAAATAATCTAAGATCACCGAGATCTCGCATGTGTTATTGTTGAAGCAGGAGTTTTCAAAAAGGTAGTTTTCCTTGTAACACTAATCTTGATTCAGTGTGATTGATTGATTGACTTTAGTGCAAGAGTTGCTAAAGCTTTCAACGACTATTTTACATTCTGCAAGGGTCATGTTTGTAACTTAGAGAGTTGCGATAACTCAAACCGACTTTTTTCTAGTCCAAATTTTGTTGTGAACTTGAATTGTTCATTTTGTCGATTTAATTGTAAATCGTGTGCTTTTAAATGTAAAGCCCCAGTTCTATTTTTGTAACCAACTAGTTACTCCGTGTGTATAAATCTTGTCTTGTTTTATTAAAACAGAAAAGAAAGTTGTTTTGAACAACAAATTTTGACTTTTAGTCCAATTTAATTTGCAAGGGTTATTTTAATTACAAAACCATTTTTATTCTAACTCCGAAGTAGGCAAATTAGATTAATTACCCATCGTGGTGGCAGTGAACCATGATTAGATAGGTCTTCATAACTTAGGTAGGACGCTGACGCTCTTCTCCTAACCGTGCAGTAGACACGCTATGCTGTTTTTCCGCGAAAGTAAAAACCGCCACTTATGAACTTATCTAAAGTAACCACAAGTACGCCAGATTGTCGGTGCTATAGACAGTAGGCACCTCAAGACCCTGTAAGCGCCGCTACATTACCAGTAATACGTGGTTTGTCGAACTCACGATTTGAGTTGTGGGGGGTGGCTGAATTTCCACTAGCGGATTCAGTTTTCACCTCGGCGGTACCGGCCGGTTTAGCCGCCTGACTGTGGTTACGACCACGTTGTCTGTTGGAAGGTTTAGAACCTTGTGCTGTCGTAGTAGCTGTAGGAGTTGCTTTAACAGGGCGGGAAGCAGCTTTGGAGCGGCCGAAGCTACGATCCTCTAGGTGCTTGTAGCCTCGCCGACATCCATGTGGTTTTGTCCTTTAAATTACTAGTTGCGGTGGTGGTTTTTACTTTTCAGGAAACAGCACTCATGTACTACTGGCCCCGTATGGGTAACAGAGAGTCATTGGTCCTAACTGTAGGCTAACTAGTCAACATTAAAGGGGGGTATTCGCTGCCACCAGGTGGGTGGTTAATTGCAGTCCTGACTTTAAGTAATAAGTGATTTTCTTAATTAAGTCTAGCAATTAATCGTACTAGTAAACAACTGACGTTTCACAAACTCTGGGTTTATTAAATGACAGGCAAATATAAAAAGCAAGTATTTACATTTCAACTAGCATCAACAAGAAAGCTTTTAAATTAAAGCAACACGAGATTTACATTAAATCTGACAAGAATTTACATTAAATTCAGTTTCAACCTTTACATGTTATGTGCAAAGAATAACAATTTCGACAAGAAAAAGTTCTGCCAGGAACTCTCAAGAACCTGTTATTAAGTGCAAACCGCGGGAATTACACAAAATACTACCAGACTGTGTTTCCTAAGTGCGACTTAGAATCAAATCTGCCATTTAGAATTTGTCACTTTAAGTTAACAAAAACTCTGCCAATCAACGAAAACACTTACATGAGTTTGGGCAACTAGCCATCGAAGTCTCTGCTTCTGCAAACCTAATTGGTTTAAGTGATCTATTTAGTGTTTGAGTAAGTTCATACTAAAAACACGGAAAAAAAAGCTGGTTTTTAGAAAGGGACCGTGAATCCTGACGTTATGGGGGTGGGGGGGTCATTAATGCCGATCATGGTACCACCTCCATAAATTCTCAAAGCTTAAGGTTAGATATTAAGTTTAGAACTATAAATTTCGAATGGGGTTTCCAAAAGTTAAACTTTCTAAGCTAATACTAGTTATACGAACCAACTACCTTTGCCCGGCATGGCAACATTCGGACGGGACATCTCCTATACCGACTGTCGTAGTCACCTCTGGCTTTGAGATCTGCTGAGCGTGTGCTCACGATTGAGAGGAGCGGGGGCTTTTTATGCTACGTACCGGAAGTTGGCGCGGACGCCGAGGATAGCTACGGAGGTCTGATTGGCCGAGGGCCTAGAGAACAATAGAAAAGTCGGCAGCGCAAAGGACTTTTCGCTTGGCGCCATTTGAAGGAACAATTATTGATTGCGTGGTAGAGAGAGGCCGGTAGAGTTAAACTCATTGTTTGGAACGTGAATAAGGCCTTTAATTACTACGGATTGTTTTCTTATTTGACCACGATGTTAAGCATCGCGACTATTGAAGGAATGATCTCAATAAATTCGATTATTAACATTGGGAAGCCAGGTTTACTTTGGGAAATTGAAAGCCAAGTCGGTTTTGCTACGGACAACGAAGTACAAACAGAAAAGACGTGTACGGAAAAATACGTAGGACGAAATGTTGCCTAAGCTCCGGTAGTTGGGATGGCAAAAGATGACGTTAAAAGATTATTATAAAATAAAAGTTAAAGTTACCAGCGAATGCTAAAACGCATTTTAAATAGTTGAATTAATATTCATAGACGTAAAATTGGGTTTTTGGATGTTGGAAATTTCTCAAAAGTATTCAAGATCGTCACCGTAAATAAACTTAAGAAATAACAAAACAAAGTATCTGTACATTTATTAGGGAGGTTAAGTACCTTCGTAGAGGAAGCTCCTCCCTCTAAAACACTAACTAATGTTTTCGGCTTTATGCCTAAGTAAAAATAAAAGCAAATACAAATTTATACAAGTGGCGAAAATGGCGTCTCGTGCGCTACGGTGATTTTACGGCATCAGTTTCGTGCGTTTTTCTTAAGGATGCTGTGAAAGTTCTAGAAGGAATTTTCGTGTTCTGTTTGCGGGGGAAAACAGATAAAGTTCATGGCTATTAAGAGTTGTTTAGATGAGACGGATTGGTCCATTTTCTTAGAAGATACAGGCGTTTGAATTTCGGGGTTTTTCACGGCTGGGGAGCCGAGAAAAAAAAAAGTGTTCGTTGCCGTAAACGAAGTTTTATCCTCAGGTTTTTGATGGTTTGAGGCGAGGTCTCCTCTCAAATCTAGTGAAGAACGGGCCTTCTTTACAGCTTCTGTGGAAATCTGCTTATTTCGAGTAGTGAATTCATCACATAACTGGGCCGCTTCGGCCAGAGTCCCTAACTTAATTTGATCAGGGATCCATTTCCTAAGTTGGGTAGGGCAAGCTTTGTAGAATTGTTCCAAAAGCATTAAATTGACAAGTTTGTCATAGTCCTGACAAGGAAGCAAGGGCTACTGTCCCAGCATGGGGGATGAAGCGCAGGGTCCTAAATTAAAGGGGCCTAACCTTAATGCTGCTGGTATTTCACTGCCACCAGTGATGGAAATTTAACCGTTTATCAAGAGCTAAACTAAAAATGGTTTACATATTTATTTACACTTAAACAGTTAATCGACTAGCAAACGAACTGAAGTTAAAAACTCCTGGTTTTTATTATAACATCGGAGAATATAAAAATCACACTTTACATTAAGTTTGCACGAACAGCTTTTGAAATAAAGTATTTAAAAGCACAAGGTTTTAATTTACAACATGTAATTCGTTTTCACAAGTTTTAACTAAAACGACGTTTGTGTTTCAGAATAAAACAACCACTTAATTTTTCGAATAGAAAAAGCAATACTGAACGCTCCGTAGAGTCGTCCGCAAGATTGAACAGCCTCGGCTGGTTACAATCTACCAAACAGTATGTTTCAAACACGCATGAAAGATCAACCGTTTCACAGTTTTGTTTCTAAGTAGTAAAACAGAGCCTTAAACCTCCCAGAGTTGCTGTTTACAAGTCAACTCCCCAAATTATAAAAGCCTCGGCTACTTATAAAGTCCGTTTGGAGTGAATAATCAATGAATCCCACACAAAGATCAAACCGTCAGTTATTTGAATTAATGTTTAAAACAAATAAGAAATATTTTGGTTTTTAGTAAGAGAACCACTCTGACGTTATGGGGTGAGAAACCTAAGATACCGCTACAGGCGTCACCACCATAATATTCCCTAGCTAGAGAGAGTTTATGTTACGAATTTAAACTAGAATTTAGACTTGGGGGTCCTAAATTAAATTTTCAAAAGCTAACAACAAACATACGAACCACTGCCATTTTGCCCGGCATGGCATCCCACGGACATGGCGTCTCCACTCCCGACTGGCGTGACCCTTCTCTAGCTTGAGATCTGTGAGCTGTGCTAACTATGCATTCTGGGGCTGGGGTTTTATGCACATTACCGGAAGTAAGCGCGAACTCGCGGGGTATCTACGGGGGTCTGATTGGCTGAGGGCCTCGAGAACAATAGAAAGTGAGAGGAGAAGTCGGATGAACAAAGGAACTGGATGCAGAGCCGTTTGAAGGAGTAGGGATGGAAAAGACAGGCCTGTTTTGAGTTTTACTCAATTTTAACTTTCGGAAATAGGCCTCTATTTTGAATTATTGGCTACGGATTCCATATTTACATGACTGCAACGTGAATTGGCTCTTGTTAAAGCTTATTACTTGGCTTTGGGTAATGCAGAGAACATTACTATTAAATTAAACAAGCTTTAACGGTAAACTGCAGTGTTATACACCACAACTAGTTTTGGGCTGGGGAGGGGGGCAAAAGTGAAGATTTGAAGTTTTGCACAGTTTGACTTACGGAATTGTTTGGAACAGATCTTTTTAAGAATTCTTTTTGTTTTAATAGTAGTTCAAGCTATCAGTAGTGTTTGGTTGGGTTCCAGTCGGGCTGAGAGGAGAACTAAAATAAACATATATACACTGAAAATTCGTGTCCGGTAGAACGCAGATGTCTAATTACTTGGACTAATGGCAGCGTTTCTGGGGGTAAAAGGCTAAATAAATGAATAAATAGTCTAGCTTGATGTTATGCTAAAACGCATAAAGTTAAAGTGGAGGTTTGAACTCTAAAGTTAACGGACAACGTTTGATCTAAGTGGAAATTTTTCATAGTAGTTGCGATCGTTCAAACACAATAAAAATTATCACACCTTAAAATTGGTTGTCAGTACATGGGCACAAGGTTTAGTGCCTTTCTCCTAAAATACAATTTAAGCTAGAGTTTGGGGCTTTATGCCCGAAAAGAACAAGGATAAAATGAAAATACAAAAATACAGAGTTCAGTAATGGCGGCCATGTTGAAGGTACGATGTGGTTTTGGGGTGATCTTCGAACGTGAATAACTGGTACTTCCCGGTGGAAAGTCCGGATTTGGGCTTCCCCAAGCATCTTGTATTTGGGCAAGCTATAGCTATATAGCTATTTTGGATGCCTCAAGAAAAAAAATTTCAATTTTCTTGAAAAACAGCCGTTTTTCGGTGGCGCTCGTTTACACAACGCTCCCCTAAATCCAGTAACTCCCGTAGCTAGGCACGGAAAAATTTCTGATGTTGTACGGTTGGTTACCCCTTGGACTCCTAAAACGCAGATTAATAGCTTTTTAAAAATATTTTGTAAGAATTATGACAACCCAAAACATACCTAGAAATCAATGGAGTACAGGCCTATTGCCCGTCATGGGAGAAGTTTTAATTAAAGTTTGTGACCAGTTAACGGAAGCAGAAATGCAGGATTATGATGTAGTCAAACTTAAATTACTTGACAGGTTTGTCGAAACCAAAGAGTCGGCTCAAACTGCGTTTCGTTCCCTTGAAAAAGAAAGTGAACAGTTGTACCAGGATTTTAGTTTTGAGTTAGAAAGTTCTCGATGGCTTTCTTTGGCCAAAGTTAATGGGGAGTTTAACAACCTAGTTAACTTAATGCTTTTAGAGCAATTCATGAAGTCTTGCCCTGTCCCTTTACGCAAGTGGTTGCCCGACCAGGTCCGGACTGGCACCTTGGCCGAAGCAGCAAAACTGTGTGATAAATACACAACCCGCAACAAGTAAATCGCTGTTGACGCTGCAGCACGTGTAGCAAAAGCCCAGCCTGTCGCTGGCACATCTGGTAATGCTTCTAAAGCAACCTCTAACCATCGTGGGGACAACAGAACCCACAATACTGTAGTTAAACCGGCTGGTCCTGCAGTAAGCAATGGTGATTCCACTGGTGATGCCATTGGCGATAATGGTAGCGTAAGAACTAACCCTAATAACAGAATTAGGCGCTGCTTCATTTGTAATTCCCCCCAACATTTCCGTAATGAATGTCCGGAAAGAATCTGTAACATTCAGGAAACTAATGCTTATTTTAGTGTGGGAACGAATGTCAAAAATGTATTGAGGTCTAGCACCTTTAAGTGTAAACTAGGCAACCGAACCGTGACTTGTCTGCGTGACACGGCTAGTACAATAAACATAGTTAGCTGTAATGTGTCCACTAACTGGCCCAGACTTAAACAAATTGTAAGATGTAGGTCCAATTTAAGCCGGGAAGTGTTTAAACTTGAACAAGTCAAATTAATTTTAAAATTAGATGACGACCAACTGTTTAAAACTTTCGCCGCAGTTTCTCCAGCTGCAAGTGAGTTTCCAATCTTGCTTGGCATAAGCGCACTGGAACGATTAGCTAACTTATGCAAACCCTATGACCGCAGCTCAGTTGACAGAAACAAAGCAAAACTCTTTCCCTTTCCCTCACACTTGTCTAATGGCAGTAGATCGTTTAACGACGCCCTCGGTAGTGAAGGCGGGACAAACCAATTAACGGACCCAGCCAAGCGAAACGCAAGTGGCACGTGCTCTCTTTATCATGGGGGTAAAGCGATAAACAGAGACGAGCCAAACGAAGTAATAACTCCCCCTCGTAGAAGAACCCACAACCCAACGGGTAGAATTAAACGGAAGTAAACAAACATGTTTCCGTAGACTTTGATTTCTGTAAAATGAACTTAACTTCTGTGTGCCAGTATTTAGAACTTAAATATAGTTTTCACAGATCTCCTTTTTAAATTAAGATCCGATGTTTTAGTCGTGCATGCAAAATCTACCGTATCCTGGTATCTAGGATACCCGACAAAATTGCCGTCATCCCACAAAATGGAAGGTAAAGAAAAAAATCACGTAATTTTTTGCACACTTGATAGCCGTTACAGATTTGTCGGTATTTCGTCGGATAAAGAAAATACAAAATACACACGGTTGTTGATATTTAATGTTTTTGCATCCTTTATTTTATTGTTGACGCCGAGGAAGAAAACCAACTAAGGAGGAACGGTTTGGCTTCTGGTCCCGATCAGCAACGCGCGCATCTAGCTTTCGTGGCGGCGCCTCGCGCTGTTTGTTGCTCACGCTTGTTGGGAATTCCCAATGCCGCCAGAACGGCTCTTCCCTATGAACGGCTCATTGAAGTTTTACTTTGACTATCGTTAATTAATAAGTTTATTATGTCATTATTCAACTTTCAATCGATCCACGACTGTTTGGAACATGTCGGTTCAACGGTCGTATAAGCGAAATACGTACATGCGCATACTGTGAAAAATAATTAGGAGGGACGAGCTAAAATATCACACGAAAGTACTTCACGATGGAAAACTTCCATCAGAAAAAGGACAGCAAACTTTGTGCTTTGCAAGAAGCACTCAACCTACAGCAGCAGCAGCATATGCAGAAAAGGTATGTATATGTGAATATTTTTATTACTTTGCGAGATTTGGAAACTTGGAATTTTTAGGTGGCCGCGTCGGCTTAAGTTTCGATTTGCGAATGTGTGGGCTTCACGGCACAACGCGCTTTCTGACCTTGGCAGCCTGCCAATAATTGTCTGGCAGTCTAAAACAAAGCAGCATCGATGTAATGTACGCAAGACTTCTAGATTCTACTGTTTGTACAATTAATTTCACATCAGCTAGGCTATTGACGAAATTGCATTCTGTAAATTGTGCAGGTCGTACTGTTTGCGTTCTGCACCAAGGGATCGTTAGCAAACCCCCCACCACTCCACAGGGGGGGGGGGGCGGCCGCCGAAGCGCAAGTGTTCCATCTGTTGTCGTCAGGGAGTGGAAGTATGACGAAAGGATACGTAACACTAATTTCAGCTACACTATTTTTTGCTAATTCTTTTACCTAACTTATTTGTTTAATATAAAGCTTAAAAAAATTCTTTAAAAAATGTATACAATTGATGGTGGGGGGGGGGGAGAGAAAATGGTACGTATTTTCAGGTGGGGGTATTATGCCAAGTACTACAAAAGGGGGATGGAGGATCGTGGGGGGGGGGGTCTAAATGCTGTAAAGAAAGTTACATAATTTCATAATAGCATAGTTATGATTTCATAATTCATCTCACCTGGCTTACTTCCTTTTACTTTAATTTTCCTTTAAAATCCTAGTGTACTGTATAGTGTATTGTGCCAGTTAATTGTATTCATAATTTTACAATTTACTAATGGATCGTTAGTTTTTGTACTCTTTGGGTTGTATCATGTTAGTTGAAATTCATAATAATTTTTCCTTAACGGGAACACTATCTTCACACCTATAATCAAAGTTAATAAAATTTTTTTTATTTTTTGGCATGAACATAGTATTTCCAATTCTCGTAAGAGAAAATGATGATGAATTAAACAATACTTGTAATATTATATAAGAAAAGAGTACAAACTAAAACTAACAATCTATAAGTACTTTAATTAAAAATGCTATAAATTGGCACATAATTGTGTGGGCTTCATGGCACAACGCACAATTTTACAAATAAAAATGACAAAACTGCCCAAATTTGCTTGGCATATACATTTCAAACATGCACTCAGGAAGCCAAGAATTGGCTGTCAAATAGTGCAAAATGCTTCAGCTTCCGGGGCTCTGTTATATCATAACCTCTGTTATATCATATTACAAGCTCTGCCCCGGACCCCGCTGGGGAAGCTTACAGCGCTCCCCTAGACCCCCTAGCTGTATTGGTCGGGGTCCCTCCAAAAGCACATTCTTGGTGTATTGCTATATGTGTCAAAACTAGGGGCGGATGAAAAAAATTTTCCATCAGACACTTTCCATTCAGGATATCAGACACTTTGGTAGATTTTGCATGCACGGTTTTAGTGTTAAACTCTTGTCATGTAAGGGTATGGAATTTTTGTGACTGATCACCACAATTATGACTCTTTTAACTGAAATAAAGGTTTCTCGTTAAAACGGAGGTGATAATTCTAACCTAACCTAAAGTTAAAACGTAGTTTTGTCAGTATAAGAGTAGGTAAAACCTTTTATTAGGTCTCTCAACTGAACAACTAAAAACTTGCGTAGTTTTCCCCTGAAATAGTTTTTTGTGTGCAAACAGGTGCAAGCCACCCAGCTTAACCCTAGTAGTGTGTAAATTTTCTTCATGTTGAGTTTTTTTGCTGCACTAAAAATCGGAAAACTACAAAATAGTTTCCCTTTCAAGTTCTCTTAAACGATTGTAAGGAGTGTACCATTTGAACGCTGACACTTTGTGTCGGAATTTTGTTGAAATTGTATTATTAAATACTTCGTTTTCAGTGCAAAATTCTGCTGAGAACCACTTACGTATTTTCGAAACATTTTTCTTTATAAAAATTGTTGTGTGGTATATTGACAGTGCAACCACTACCAAAGGAACTTTCAGCTTTTCCCCGTTACGGAACTTCTCACCTAAATTTTAAGTGCCAATGATTTTATTCTCCCTGTTATTATCAATGCCTTCCTGTGTGGAAGGATATTAACAGAGATTTTAACGACACATGTTAAATATTCGTTAGGAATATTCTACGAGAGTTGCAACTTGTCCCCGGTTGGCTCTTTTTTAAGTTTTCTACGAAATGGCTTTCTTTAAAAACAGCTGTCTGTCTACCCCTCTGTGAAAAAGGTTAGCACTGTCGTTAAAAGGTTGTTGGTTTTTATCTACAAAACCTCCCAGCGTATATTGTTATGTCTTAAGTTATGGGACCTACCTCTAAACCCTTCTGTGTTTAAATTCTCTTGTAAACCAAGTTGTCTGGTAACCTTAAACCATTCTAGTGGTGTGTTTTGACAGTGAATAGAGCTGGTCATTTTATGCGTCCCCAAATTGTGTGCAATTTTCTAACAACTGTCGCAGTCTAGGTTTATTGTAATGCGTCTGGCGGTTTTTTTCGCAGCCTTCCGGGATAAAAAAAAAAGGCTAGACTTGAGCAGAGGCTGACCAGATATGGGGCATATTACCAGAACAATAGATGGCCTCATTTATCTGTTAATTCGTACAAAAAAATTAACCTTGTACATTCAGTCAAACCTAGTGTTTTTCCGAATTTTTTTTATGTCTTTTGCTCAATTCTCTGGTTGCCTGTACG
Source organism: Lithobius niger (assembly GCA_023313725.1). Taxonomy (NCBI): domain Eukaryota; kingdom Metazoa; phylum Arthropoda; class Chilopoda; order Lithobiomorpha; family Lithobiidae; genus Lithobius; species Lithobius niger. The sequence goes on from JAHWFP010071789.1 coordinate 12,908, forward strand.
ATATTCGCGCGGACAGCAACTAGTTAATTTGGCAAAAATAGCGTTTCTTTTAACGTTGGTCCCTCAAAAATCAAAACGGCAAAGTTTATTTTTGTAAAAAGTGTTCTAATTTTATCTTGTGGATCCGGGGATAGGATACCATCCCGTTGGCCGGATAAAAGCCCAGGTAATGCTTAACTCGTGTTGTTCTTGAATTACTTTACATGGCTTGGCAGTCTTGATAGTGGCATGTCTTGTGTGCTACTTTTCTGTTTTAGCTTCCATTTTGAGTTCACCATGAACCCTAAATGGAATCCTCTGCGTGGGGACCTGTAAGGGCTTTTTGGCCTAAAACCCTATTGGAGAGGATACCGGGACTCCATCTGTCAAAAAAACCTCCGGGAAACTTCGTTTTAACGAACTAATTTTTTTTCTCTCCAATTCTTGGTGCTCCCCGCCCCTGACTTGTCCGACCTCGAACTTCAAACCACTGAATCTCCAGGAGTTACTACCAGAATTGACCCATCATAGAAATTCTTAATAGCCACAACTTTATACTTCCATTCTGCGAAAACAGAACTCAAAATTTCCTTCTGGTTCTTCAGCTACAAGCCTAAGAAAAAGTCACCAAACTGTGCCGCGATGCACACACTTCCGGTCAACGTAACTCCAACCAATTTATATAAATGTATTTAATTCTTTTCGATTTTTATACGTATAAAGCCGACAGTGAAAACAACGCTCGTCATATTACTGTGAAAGTTCGTCAAATAAGAGTCACAATTCCGAGAATTATGGAAAAAATTTACCGCTAAACTTCACAACGAAGACACTTTCAATGTCTTGCGAATTTTCAACAGTAAACTGCCATCTTCCTCAGGCACTTTTGACAAAGTATCGGCATCCTTACACCTACATCGTCTGCTACGAATTCCTAACTGCCATCATCGTCTGCTGAAGAAGACACAAAAACTGAAGGATGAAGAAATGATGGGAGGAGTGAAGAATGTTTGTGAAGGCGTTTACAAGATACCGTGCGGAGACTGCGATGCCGTATATATAGGAGAGACAAGGAAAGGAGTCAGGACGAGAATGGGGCAGCACATGGCCAATGTAAGAAACGGGAAGGAAGACAACGGCATCGCAGCTCACTGCATGGAGTCTAAGCATAGTATTGGATGGGAGAAAGCTGAGACGCTAGTGACTTCAAATTCTAAGAATGACAGGCATCTGAGATGCTTAGAATTGATAGCCATACGATTGTATGAACTTGGAGGTGCGTCACTGATGAACATTCAAGGGCCTGCATTTCCCCGGGTTGAAAACATCATTGGAAGGGACTTAAAACAACAGCTTGGCCGACAGTGGAAGCTTGACGAGCTAGTGAACGCGCTGCCCACGAAATTACGGGAGGCTGCAAGGAGCGGAAGTTACGAATTCGTAGCAGACGATAATGGCAGTTAGGAATTCGTAGCAGACGATGTAGGTGTAAGAAGGCCGATACTTTGTCAAAAGTGCCTGAAGAAGATGGCAGTTTGCCATTGAAAATTCGCAAGACATTGAAAGTGTCTTCTTTGTGAAGTTTAGCGGTACATTTTTTCCATAATTCTCGGAATTGTGACTCTTATAAAGCCGACACAGTTTAAATTAGTTGTGGAATAGGAGGGGCTTCCTTTGCAAAGGTACTTAACCTCATAAATAGGATGTGAACTTGTCGATTGTGATATTTTTTATTTGATTTGTAGCACTCACAATTATATGAAAAATTTCCATGATAACTAAGTTCTGCCACTGCAAAGTTAATGCCCCAACTTTAAATACGTTTTAGTATTTTTTCACTAAGTTAATTATTTACTCTTTTACTATTTTAACTTGCCCCCTGAACCCAACCACGTGCTCAACAGTCAAAAGATATTTTACAGCAATTTTACCGGACGCCTTTTTTTGTTTTTGTTTGTAAATATTAATGCGGAAATCGCTGAGTGTGACCACCCGACCAGTTCCCAATGCAATTCTAGCTTGCCCATCCTTCTATTAAAGCAATCCAGTTCAAAGATCTGTTTTCCATAGCCATAACAAATATTCTGTGCAAACACTTCGTCCCCCCCCCTCCTTCAATAGTTGCGATACCTAATATCGCAGTTTTAATTTATAGGCCTATTCACGTTGTGAGTTCAAAACTCAGTTCTTAAGGCCTCTTGTAACGGCGGACGCTACGACGGCTCAGGTGCTTGTAGCGCCTCCGGTTTCCTGGTTTGACACGGAGATTCAGCTTAAGGTGTTGCGGTGATTATTGCGACTTTTACGGTATAAGCACAGCAAGGGCTACTGTCCCAGCATGGGGGATGGAGCGCAGGGTCCTAAATTAAAGGGGCCTAACCTTAATACTGCTGGTAATTTGCTGCCACCAGCGATGGAAATTTAACCGTTTATCAAGAGCTAAACTAAAAATGGTTTACATATTTATTTACACTTAAACAGTTAATCGACTAGCAAACGAACTGAAGTTAAAAACTCCTGGTTTTTATTATAACAACAGAGAATATAAAAATTACACTTTACATTTAGTTTGCACGAAAGCTTTTGAAATAAAGTATTTAAAAAGCACTAGTTTGAATTTACAACATGTAATTCGTTTTCACAAGTTTTTACTAAAACGACGTTTGTGTTTCAGAATAAAACAACCACTTAATTTTTCGAATAGAAAAAGCAATACTGAACGCTCCGCAGAGTCGTCCGCAAGATTGAACAGCCCAGGCTGGTTACAATCTATCAAACAGTATGTTTCAAACACGCATGAAAGATCAACCGTTTCACAGTTTTGTTTCTAAGTGATAAAACAGAGCCTTAAACCTCCCAGAGTTGCTGTTTACAAGTCAACTCCTCAAATTATAAAAGCCGCGGCTACTTATAAAGTCCGTCTGGAGTGAATAACCAATGAATCCCACACAAAGATCAAACCGTCAGTTATTTGATTTGAAGTTTAAAACAAATAAGAAAGATTTTGGTTTTTAGTAAGAGAACCACTCTGACGTTATGGGGTGAGAAACCTAAGATGCCGCTACAGGCGTCACCACCATAATATTCCCTAGCTAGAGAGAGTTTAAGTTACGTTTTTAAACTAAAATTTAGACTTGGGGGGTCCTAAATTAAATTTTCAAAAGCTAACAACAAACATACGAACCACTACCATCGTGCCCGGCATGGCATTCCCCGGACATGGCGTCTCCACTCCCGACTGGCGTGACCCTTCTCTAGCTCGAGATCTGTGAGCTGTGCTAACTATGCATTCTGGGGCTGGGGTTTTATGCACATTACCGGAAGTAAGCGCGGACTCGCGGGGTAGCTACGGGGGTCTGATTGGCTGAGGGCCTCGAGAACAATGGAAAGTGGGAGGAGAAGTCGGTTGAACAAAGGGACTGGGTGCAGAGCCGTTTGAAGGAGTAGGAACATGTAAAACGGAAAAAGATAGGCCTGTTTTGAGTTTCACTCAATTGAACTTTCGGAAATGGGCCTTTTACTTTGTATTATTGGCTACGGATTGAATATTTACATGATTGCAACGTGGTTAGGCTCTTGTTAAAGCTTGTTACTTGACTTTGGGTAATGTCTAGAGCATTACTATTAAATTAAACAAGCTTTTAACGGTAAACTGCAGTGTTAAACACCACAACTAGTTTTGGCTGGGGAGGGGGGCAAAAAGGGGTTTTCGAAGTTTTTGCACAGTTTGACTTTCGGAATTGCATGGACACAGATCTTTGTAAGAATTCTTTTGGTTTTAATAGTAGTTCAAGCTATCAGTAGCATTTGGTTGGGTCTAGTCGGGCTGAGAGGAGAACTAAAATAAACATATATACACTGAAAAATTCGTGTCCGGTAGAATGCCAGGTCGTAATACGTTTATACGTTTGGACATATGGTAGCGTTTCTGGGGGCAAAAGATTATTATAAAAAGGCTAAGTGAATGCATAAATAGTTTAGTTTAATTATATGCTAAAACGCATAAAGTTAAAGTGGAGGTTTGAACCATAAAGTTAACGGACAATGTTTGATCTAAGTGGAAATTTTTCATAGTAGTTGCGATCGTTCAAACACAATAAAAAATATCACACTTCAAAAATGGTTGTCATTATATGGACACATGGTTCAGTACCTTTCTCCTATCACACAACTAATCTAGTGTTTGGGCTTTATGCCCGAAAAATACGAGTATTAAAAGTACATAAATACAGAGTTCCAATAACGATGGCGGCCATGAGGCATTAGCGCTGTCGGTGGTTTTGGTCGGTTTTCAAATGCAGTTATAATGGTCTTCCAGGTGGAAAGTTCAAAATCGGGCTTCCCCAAGAGTCTTGTATTTGGACTGGTTATTAAATGTCGAAGAGTTGGAGAGAATCGGACCATTATTGGAAAATCGGCCAGATATGCCTCGGCGAGGCATTTTGGATTGTAGCGGCGCTACCTGTCTCAAGAAGGTGCTTTTTCAGGCAGCAC